>JABSNV010000649.1:0-124852 GCA_024085815.1 Flaveria linearis
TGTAGTTAATAACTCATATAGTGGTAAAAATATCTATGAATGGATATAGATGGTCAAACTGAATCTCAAATATATAAAACAGTCCATAGGATGTTAATGTATAGTACGATTGTCAGAGTAATAGGAACTCAACTAAGACAATAGCTCATATGATTATATCAGGTTTTACAGGACAGCTTAAAGGCTGGTGGAATAATTATCTATCTGAAGAAGATAGGAGGAAAATCCTCAATAGTGTAAAAGAAGAGGATGGAGTTACAGAAAATAATTCTGTTTATTCACTGATAGTAAATATCATAGAACATTTTACAGGCAGATGGTCTGATAATTCAGAGAATATTAGATCTTTATTACAAAATCTTAAGTGTAGAACCCTTACATCTTTTAGATGGTATAAGGATACGTTCTTAACAAGAGTAATGAACTCCCAGAGAGTATAGCTCTCATGGAAATCTAAGTTCATAGATGGACTTCCTCATTTATTTGCAGAAAGAATAAGGAATAACCTTAGAAAAGGAGGAAATAATATAGATTATGATGAATATACTTATGGGGGAAATTAATAGGTATATGCATGCAAGAAGGTTTAAATCTATGCAAATGAAATAAGAAAACCATCAAATTAAGAAAACACTCTTTAAATGAAAAAAAGGCAATTAGGTCAATTCTGCGAACAATTTGGATTAGAAGTAAAAACCTAGTACTTCTAAGTCCATTAAAATTAAAGAAATCTAACCCTTATTAAACTAGGAAAAGAAAAAAGAAAAGGGAAGATAGAAAAATCTAAAAGAATTGAAAAATATAAAAGCTTCATATAAGCCTAAGTTAATTTGTAGAAAATGTGGCAAAATAGGTCACAAAGCAAAAACTTGTTGGGTTAGGAAAAAGCTTAATAAATTAGAAGATGAAGATTGAAAAATCAAATCTCTAAGATTTTATTAGAGTCAGATTCAGAATCATATTCTGAGCAATCTTCTTCTGAAGAAAAAGAAATAGACAATTTAGAAAATGAAAGTCTTTATTCTTTGTCTGAAGAAGAAAGAAATGATTGTAATAATAATTGTAACAAGGAATGTTGTAATCCAGAAATAAAAAAAGAAGATGATATCTATCAAATTATTTCACAATTCCAAGATATGGAAATAAAAGTAATAAACTAATGAATTCTGGAATTATTAAATCATAGATAATCCAAAAATAAAAGAGAAAATAATCTCGTCACATTTTAAGAGCCAAGAAGAGGAAGAAGCTTCTACTTCGGCAGAACTAAAACCCTTCTCTTTGGCAGAATTAAAAAATCAATTAAACAAAAAGAATAAGAAACCTTTAGATATTCAGGAAATAAAAACAAGAAATTAATAATCTGAAAATAGAAATAAAAATTGTTACAAACAAAACAATAAAGAATTAGAAAAAAGGATCATAGGTCTAGAAATAGGAAAATAATTCCTCAACCAGAAGAATCAGAATCTCATTATTTAAAAAATATTATGGAAATTATAACTTCACAAAGTGGCATACGAAAATCAAAAAAAAAACTCCTTATAGGACAAGATTCTTTATAGAAGTAACTGCAACTAATAGATAGTGGTGCAGATTTGAATTGTATACAGGAAGGATTAGTACCTGTAAGATACTACCATAAGACTTCTCATAGTTTGAGTCATGCGGGTAAAGGAAAACTCGAGGTAACAATTATAAAATACCCAAGGCATTCATAGTCAAGAAAATACATGTATAGTTACTATTTTGTACTAGTAAAAAATCTGGCAAACCAAGTAATACTCGGTAGCCCCATTTCTTGATAAGATTTTCCCTATAAAAAGAATAGATCGTACTGGAATAACTGGTACATACCAGGAAAGAGAAATAAAATTCCGGTTTATAAGTAATCCTTTGACAAGAACATTAAATAATGTAAAAGAAGACTTATTAAAAGCAAAATAAATCAAATTGAATTTCTACAAAAGAAATATTTCTTTAAATATTCAAGAAAACATTAAGTAAAAATAGGTTACAGGAAAAGATTAAATTAATTGAACATCAGTTTTCCTTACAAAATATGTAATGATCATCCTAATGCATTTTGGGAAAGGAAGGAAAACATATTGTTTTCTTCCCATACGAAGATGATTTTAAAGAGGAGTCAAATACCGACTAAAGCAAGGCCATGCCAAATGAATTCTGAATATATGGAATTATGTAAGAAAGAAAAAAATAAATCTCTCTAGATAGAAATTTAATTAGAATCTCTAAGTCTCCGTGGTCATGCACCGCATTTTATGTTAATAAACATGCAGAACAAGAAAGAGGGGTGTACCTAGATTGGTAATAAATTATAAAAACTCTTAATAAAGTCTTAAAATGGATTAGGTATCCTATACCTAATAAAAAAGATTTACTAGATAAATTACATGATGCAAATATATTTTCAAAATTTGATTTAAAGTCAGGATACTGGCAAATTCAAATAGAAGAAAAGGATAGGTACAAAAACTGCTTTTACAGTGCCTATAGGGACATTACGAATGGAACGTAATGCCATTTGGTCTGAAGAATGCACCTTCAGAATTTCAAAAATATAATGAATGATATTTTTATTCCATATAGTGTTATCATCATTTATATTGACGATATCTTAGTATTTCCAAGGATATTGAAACCCATTTTAAAAACATTTGAATATATTCAAAGAAATAATTTTAAAAAATGGTTTAGTTATATCTAGGACTAAAATGATGCTTTTTCAAACAAATATAAGATTTTTGGGTTATATATCAAACAAGGAAATATAATTCCGATTAATAGAAGTATTGAGTTTGCATCAAAATTTCCTGATGAAATACAGGATAAACTCAACTTCAAAGATTTCTTGGAAGTCTAAATTATATTCTTCCGTATTATAAGAATTTAGCAGAAGACACTGCAAATTATATGAAAGATTTAAAAATAATCCTAAACCGTGGTCTCTAGATCATACTAGAGCAGTTCAGGAAAATAAGCAAAAGGGTTAAAAACCTTCCCTGTTTAATGATAGCAAATCCCATAATGGATTAAAATTGTTGAGGACTGATGCCTCTGAGATAGGCTATGGAGGGAATTTTGAAACAGAAATCTCCAGAAGTAAACAAGAATATCTTGTTAGATTCCATTCAGGTAAGTGGAATACTAGCCAAAAGAATTATGCTACTATTGCAAAAGAAATTTTAGCAATAGTAAAATGTGTTTTAAAATTTCAAGATGATCTATATAACAAAAAGTTTGTCATACGAACAGATGTCAAGCGGCAAAGTATATGTTTACTAAAGATTTTAAACATGATGTTCTAAACAAATGTTTGCAAGATGGCAGTCACATTTAGCACCATTTGATTTGAAATAATTTACAAAAAGGGAACTGATAACAGTTTACCTGATTTTCTTACCAGGGAGTATTTAAAATGAGAAGACCCCCTCAAGAACCAAAAATTTTTAAAGGACCAATTGGAATAGCATATTCCAATTGGCATATTCAAAATATATTAATATCCTTAATAAAACAAATTAGGGAAATTCAACTTCAAGTTAAAAGAGAAAACTATATTGAAGAAAGAAAAAAAATGGTTTTTCTTAGTCTGTTACAAATTGAAAACAGATTCAAAGAGTTTAAAATACTTGAGTCAGAGAAAAAATATTTTGAAAAAATTATAAAAGAACTTGAAGCCAAAATGGCTATAATTTCTTGTGGATAATGAGTCATAATAAAGGACCTTTAGGAAATGCTATTCAAGAAATTCTTGAAACCAAAAATGAACTTCTATTAATAGAAATAAGGCTTGTAAACAGAATGCAAGAAATTAGAAATAACATTAATTTGTCCAAAGAGGCAAAGAAAACATGTTTTAGACTTTTGCAGATAAGACTTAATAAAGTCAGAAGAGAAATCCAGGAATTGGAAGCAAAGAAATTAATAATTTCTTATGCTTAATTTCAACCATGATTCCTTGGGAACGCGGCAGAGGTCGTGGAAGATCTTCCTCTCATAGGGGAAGGGGTGAAAGAATTATTTCCCAAATTGGGAACAAAAAGCTTATAGCTTTTAACGCATCAGCAAGTGCGTCATCATCAACATAGTTGATGAAGAGACATGGAAGGATTATATGGCCTTCAAAGCCTCAAAGGAAAATAGTCCTCAAGGCAGGCATCATATGCCCAAATCACCACTGATGAAAGTGATGATGATGAATGGGTTCATAACCCAAACAAAGAAGTCATACTTCTTTTAGAAAATAAAGATAAAAAATGGAAAGATAATCCTTGTTAATAACCAATCGATATCTTGATAAAGGATTATATCCTGCTGAGACATATAAGTCTCTAAATTTTATGAGGAAATCCTCAAAAAAAGAATCATGCGAAATAACGCATTATACTGGGGCTATAAAAGCCATCAGTTTCAGTAAAATCGTAATTAAACAGATCATATCTGTTGAAACTTGGGGGACATCACCTCTAAGAACAAGGGAAAATCATATTTTCTGAGTCTAAAAATCCTATTAGCTATAAACTACTGGGATTATATTAAAGCTTTTGACAGAGTTCTTTTATATGAGAATCCTAGTCAAAAACATTCTTGGTTTATAAAAATTTGTTCAAAAGTCTATGATTCAGACCTTCCAAATGGATTTTTAAATGGTGGCAGTTATACGGTCCATCAGTAAATATATTTACTAAAAATGCAAAAATATTTAAAGATTTATATACCCAATGGGTAGATTTATCTCCAATTTTAATCGAAGCCCAACATGATAATACCCTTATTGAGGGAATGGCTTCATTTTATTATTTTACTCAGTTCAGTATCCCATGGATATTGAAGTGGGTTCCAGAAACGGGTTATACCCCAGAAAATATGTTTTTTGTTTAAAAAGAAAATTATGACTAAATTCTGGAAGAAAATGATGCAGAGGAAAATGGCAAACTAAATTGCCAAGATACTCTGGATTATATCCAGGAAATTATACAGTCATACAAGCTACAACAGCAGAAGAAACAACAAAGGGAATCTCCTAGTCCATTCAATCATATTGTTACGAAACTTAAAATGATTAAAGGTACTGATGATATCAGTGAAGAGGAAATTATGAAAGTATATCTGCTGAAATGAAGAAGGACATAGCAAAGCATTTCAAGAAAGGAACATCTCCGTCGACGACTACCACATCAGGATCGTCATCAAATAATGAAGAAAATCTATCTATTTTTCAAGACTCTCAAGATCCATATGAAGAAGACTTCAATGAAGAAGCCTACCAAAGAATAATGGTGGAAGAAGAACCAGGAATATCTGGTAATCCAAAAAGAAAAGAAATAATTCCGTAGGTCCCACAAGGAAATAAAGGACAACAATAATTCAACATAAAGGACGGAATCTCTCCACTCACCAGACAGATTTTGGCTGGTTGTTACATTATTGTAACCTTTGCTTTTATAAAGCAACTTTAATAATTGTACTATAAGCGCGTAATACGCATAGGATGCGAATATTCGCATATTATTAGCATATTCTAGTTTCCTAAGCCTCCTATAAATAGAGGCAATTGTAATTAGTTTAGACACACCTCGATCACTACTAAGATCGAAATCCCTCTCTCTACCCTCTTGTAAAAATTCTCTTATAATATATTGAAGTTAAAGTTTAAGAGTTTTAAGAGCAAGCGCCTACGCTCCAAAATTCTGGTAAATTCTCTCCTTCTTAAATATATTCTTCTGATGATAGTCTCTCTAAGAGGCTAAAACATCTAAGTGTAAAAACATCACCATGCTTAACTGAATTCTATGACTTATTATTATTATTATTAGTATTATTATTATTATTATTATATTATTGTATTATTATTTTACTATTATTAAAAAAAAAAAAAAAAAAAAAAAAAAAAAAAAAAAAAAAAAAAAAAAGAAAAAAAAAAAAAAAGTCTGGAAGGCCAACGATAGTGAAAATTCAGGGGGGTGATTATGGACAGGTTGCAGTCTGTTCAAGATGTTAATGTGACGGTCGAACTCTTGGGGCCCGTTTTAAGCCAAAAAGCCGGGATGGCGTGGGGCGTTTTAGGGCTGACCTTTACTGATCACATGTTAACATCCTTGATAGGGCTGTGTGTAAAATCTCCAATTGGTTCATAGCCTTCCTGGATCTAGCCGTTGGTGGCCCAACAGATTTCATTAAAAAAAAATTTTATTAAAAGTTTTTAAATTTTATTGTTTATAAGTTTTAAGTATGTTTTCTAAATAAACATACCTCCTGGGGAGGCCTCCGGCGGCTACTTAGTTGGAAACAACTGAAGAAACATTTTCTTTAAATAAAGATGAAATGATAATAAGATTATTATCAAATAGAGATTTAAATAAATATAAAAAGGATTATAAATTTATTCATATAGGTCTTGTGCAAATAGCATTTAAGCCTTTAACATTAGAAGGCTTACCAGAAAGTTTTATAGCAGCTCTTAGAGATGCTAGAAACTTAGATTGGAAACAATCCCTTATGGGAATTGTTCAGTCAAGCCTGGCCCATGGCCCGGTATATTTTAATGTTTATCCAAATTTGCAGTTATCTTTGTCAGATATAAATATATTAGATGCTTTGACATTAAATGTCAAGACTCATGGGTACAATTATGCTCTAGGATCAGAGGTAATATGTATCTGTTATAGAATTTATTATAAACCTTTATTCACGTTAAATCCACAATGTAAAATGGTAGATAAACCATTAAATGAAACAATAATGATAGAAACTAATTTTGGTAAATCAAATATAACTACCAGAAGAAGAATAAAATGGGAAGAAATAAACTTTCCACAAAATTGGGTAATAGATAAAGCTACCCCGTCACAACAATATACGGATCAAAATCCAATAAATATTTCACAAACAATAGAAGGTTCAGTACAAATACAATTTGAAAATATAAAAACAAATAGTGAGCCATCTCTATCTAAATCTGTGTCATCACACTATTACATTTCACCAATAGATTACACTGTTAGGAGTCCTTCTAGGGCGTCTACTTCTAAGATTAGAGAAGAATTTCCTGAAAGAAAAATAGATGAATTGAGAATAAACTCTGATAATATAGTCAGAGGAATTAAGCAAGTTGATCCGGAAATAACCGAATCTGAATTTAATTTTGCATAATTAATGGAAGAAAAATTAGATTTTACTCCAGGATCTCTATTAAGAGATGCAATTTCAAAAGAATTTTTTACCCCTAAATGGGAATTATTTAGAAAATGGTTTTTCTCTAATTTTAATAACAAAGAAAAAGACTTCTTTAGTGAAAAATTTTATACTGATCTAACAGAAAAAAATAAGGTCATACCTTTTGTCCCTTGGTTTATTGAAAAATATACTCAAAGTATAATTTCGATAATAGAGAGACAATACAATATAAATGGTATAATAAGTACTCAAGTTTTCCCTCCAACAACTGGTTTCAAAATAGAAAAACAAGGAGAGGAAAGATGTTATCAAGCTTTTCAAAAATTACTGGAAGGTGATACCTTAGCAGTAACAATTTCTCATATAAATAACCTAATAAAATCACAAAATTATACAAATTTATATCTTATAATAATAGGAGAACAATTACAGGATATTGCTAAAAAAATGGATAATATATTATCACACTTCAAAGAAAGTATTGTTAATAATAAAAAAGAATATAGTGCTACTCCAAGCATACAATTACCACCAAAAATAACAGATTTTAAAACAAAATCGGAAGAAAATATTCTTCAAACTCTAAATGATTCAATAAATATATTGAAGAATCTTAAGATTAATACTTTAACTGAATTTGAAGAAAGTATTAATGAAGAAAATTATAAACAAAGAATAAATGATGAAATAGCGAAAATGACATCAAAGTTTGCTGATAAGCCAACTCAAAGAATGTATTATTATCCTAGGCCAACACCACAGGATATTCTTATAGAAGAACAAGAATATGTAGTTAATAACTCATATAGTGGTAAAAATATCTATGAATGGAATATAGATGGTCAAACTGAATCTCAAATATATAAAACAGTCCATAGGATGTTAATGTATAGTACGATTTGTCAGAGTAATAGGAACTCAACTAAGACAATAGCTCATATGATTATATCAGGTTTACAGGACAGCTTAAAGGCTGGTGGGATAATATCTATCTGAAGAAGATAGGAGGAAAATCCTCAATAGTGTAAAAGAAGAGGATGGAGTTACAGAAAATAATTCTGTTTATTCACTGATAGTAAATATCATAGAACATTTTACAGGCAGATGGTCTGATAATTCAGAGAATATTAGATCTTTATTACAAAATTTAAGTGTAGAACCCTTACATCTTTTAGATGGTATAAGGATACGTTCTTAACAAGAGTAATGGAACTCCCAGAGAGTAATAGCTCTCATTGGAAATCTAAGTTCATAGATGGACTTCCTCATTTATTTGCAGAAAGAATAAGGAATAACCTTAGAAAAGGAGGAAATAATATAGATTATGATGAATATACTTATGGGAAATTAATAGGTATATGCATGCAAGAAGGTTTAAATCTATGCAATGAAATAAGATTAAACCATCAAATTAAGAAACACTCTTTAAATGAAAAGAGGCAATTAGGTCAATTCTGCGAACAATTTGGATTAGAAGTAAAACCTAGTACTTCTAAGTCATTAAAATTAAAGAAATCTAACCCTTATAAACATAGGAAAAGAAAAAAGAAAAGGGAAGATAGAAAATCTAAAAGAATTGAAAAATATAAAGCTTCATATAAGCCTAAGTTAATTTGTAGAAAATGTGGCAAAATAGGTCACAAAGCAAAAACTTGTTGGGTTAGGAAAAAGCTTAATAAATTAGAAGATGAAGATTTGAAAAATCAAATCTCTAAGATTTATTAGAGTCAGATTCAGAATCATATTCTGAGCAATCTTCTTCTGAAGAAAAAGAAATAGACAATTTAGAAAATGAAAGTCTTTATTCTTTGTCTGAAGAAGAAAATGATTGTAATAATAATTGTAACAAGGAATGTTGTAATCCAGAAATAAAAGAAGATGATATCTATCAAATTATTTCACAATTCCAAGATATGGAAATAAATGTAATAACTAATGAAATTCTGGAATTATTAAAACTCATAGATAATCCACAAATAAAAGAGAAAATAATCTCGTCACATTTTAAGAGCCAAGAAGAGGAAGAAGCTTCTACTTCGGCAGAACTAAAACCCTTCTCTTTGGCAGAATTAAAAAATCAATTAAACAAAAAGAATAAGAAACCTTTAGATATTCAGGAATTAAAACAAGAAATTAATAATCTGAAAATAGAAATAAAATTGTTACAACAAAACAATAAAGAATTAGAAAAAAGGATCATAGGTCTAGAAATAGAAAAATAATTCCTCAACCAGAAGAATCAGAATCTCATTATTTAAAAAATATTATGGAAATTATAACTTCACAAAAGTGGCATACGAAAATAAAACTCCTTATAGGACAAGATTTCTTTATAGAAGTAACTGCAAATAGATAGTGGTGCAGATTTGAATTGTATACAGGAAGGATTAGTACCTGTAAGATACTACCATAAGACTTCTCATAGTTTGAGTCATGCGGGTAAAGGAAAACTCGAGGTAAATTATAAAATACCCAAGGCATTCATATGTCAAGAAAATACATGTATAGATACTAATTTTGTACTAGTAAAAAATCTGGCAAACCAAGTAATACTCGGTAGCCCATTTCTTGATAAGATTTTCCCTATAAAAAGAATAGATCGTACTGGAATAACTGGTACATACCAGGAAAGAGAAATAAATTTTCCGTTTATAAGTAATCCTTTGACAAGAACATTAAATAATGTAAAAGAAGACTTATTAAAAGCAAAAATAAATCAAATTGAATTTCTACAAAAAGAAATATTTTCTTTAAATATTCAAGAAACATTAAGTAAAAATAGGTTACAGGAAAAGATTAAATTAATTGAACATCAGTTTTCCTTACAAATATGTAATGATCATCCTAATGCATTTTGGGAAAGGAAGAAACATATTGTTTCTCTCCCATACGAAGATGATTTTAAAGAGAGTCAAATACCGACTAAAGCAAGGCCATGCCAAATGAATTCTGAATATATGGAATTATGTAAGAAAGAAATAAAATCTCTCTTAGATAGAAATTTAATTAGAATCTCTAAGTCTCCGTGGTCATGCACCGCATTTTATGTTAATAAACATGCAGAACAAGAAAGAGGTGTACCTAGATTGGTAATAAATTATAAACCTCTTAATAAAGTCTTAAAATGGATTAGGTATCCTATACCTAATAAAAAAGATTTACTAGATAAATTACATGATGCAAATATATTTTCAAAATTTGATTTAAAGTCAGGATACTGGCAAATTCAAATAGAAGAAAAGGATAGGTACAAAACTGCTTTTACAGTGCCTATAGGACATTACGAATGGAACGTAATGCCATTTGGTCTGAAGAATGCACCTTCAGAATTTCAAAATATAATGAATGATATTTTTATTCCATATAGTAGATTTATCATCATTTATTGACGATATCTTAGTATTTTCCAAGGATATTGAAACCCATTTTAAACATTTGAATATATTCAAAGAAATAATTTTAAAAAATGGTTTAGTTATATCTAGGACTAAAATGATGCTTTTTCAAACAAATATAAGATTTTTGGGTATAATATCAACCAAGGAAATATAATTCCGATTAATAGAAGTATTGAGTTTGCATCAAAATTTCCTGATGAAATACAGGATAAAACTCAACTTCAAAGATTCTTGGAAGTCTAAATTATATTCTTCCGTATTATAAGAATTTAGCAGAAGACACTGCAATCTTATATGAAAGATTAAAAAATAATCCTAAACCGTGGTCTCTAGATCATACTAGAGCAGTCAGAAAATAAAGCAAAAGGTTAAAAACCTTCCCTGTTAATGATAGCAAATCCCATAATGGATAAAATTGTTGAGACTGATGCCTCTGAGATAGGCTATGGAGGAATTTTGAAACAGAAATCTCCAGAAAGTAAACAAGAATATCTTGTTAGATTCCATTCAGGTAAGTGGAATACTAGCCAAAAGAATTATGCTACTATTGCAAAAGAAATTTTAGCAATAGTAAAATGTGTTTTAAAATTTCAAGATGATCTATATAACAAAAAGTTTGTCATACGAACAGATTGTCAAGCGGCAAAGTATATGTTTACTAAAGATTTTAAACATGATGTTTCTAAACAAATGTTTGCAAGATGGCAGTCACATTTAGCACCATTTGATTTTGAAATAATTTACAAAAAGGGAACTGATAACAGTTTACCTGATTTTCTTACCAGGGAGTATTTAAAATGAGAAGACCCCCTCAAGAACCAAAAATTTTAAAGGACCAATTGGAATAGCATATTCCAAATTGGCATATTCAAAATATATTAATATCCTTAATAAACAAATTAGGGAAATTCAACTTCAAGTTAAAAGAGAAAACTATATGAAGAAAGAAAAAATGGTTTCTTAGTCTGTTACAAATTGAAAACAGATTCAAAGAGTTTAAAATACTTGAGTCAGAGAAAAAATATTTGAAAAAATTATAAAAGAACTTGAAGCCAAAATGGCTATAATTTCTTGTGGATAATGAGTCATAATAAAGGACCTTTAGGAAATGCTATTCAAGAAATTCTTGAAACCAAAAATGAACTTCTATTAATAGAAATAAGGCTTGTAAACAGAATGCAAGAAATTAGAAATAACATTAATTTGTCCAAAGAGGCAAAGAAACATGTTTTAGACATTTTGCAGATAAGACTTAATAAAGTCAGAAGAGAAATCCAGGAATTGGAAGCAAAGAAATTAATAATTTCTTATGCTTAATTTCAGCCATGATTCCTTGGGAACGCGGCAGAGGTCGTGGAAGATCTTCCTCTCATAGGGGAAGGGGTGAAAGAATTATTTCCCAAATTGGGAACAAAAAGCTTATAGCTTTTAACGCATCAGCAAGTGCGTCATCATCAAACATAGTTGATGAAGAGACATGGAAGGATTATATGGCCTTCAAAGCCTCAAAGGAAAATAGTCCTCAAGGCAAGGCATCATATGCCCAAATCACCACTGATGAAAGTGATGATGATGAATGGGTTCATAACCCAAACAAAGAAGTCATACTTCTTTTAGAAAATAAAGATAAAAAATGGAAAGATAATCCTTGGTTAATAACCATCGATATCTTGATAAAGGATTATATCCTGCTGAGACATATAAGTCTCTAACATTTTATGAGGAAATCCTCAAAAAGAATCATGCGAAATAACGCATTATACTGGGGCTAATAAAGCCATCAGTTTCAGTAAAATCGTAATTAAACAGATCATATCTGTTGAAACTTGGGGGACATCACCTCTAAGAACAAGGGAAATCATATTTCCTGAGTCTAAAAATCCTATTAGCTATAACTACTGGGATTATATTAAAGCTTTTGACAGAGTTCTTTTATATGAGAATCCTAGTCAAAAACATTCTTGGTTTATAAAAATTTGTTCAAAAGTCTATGATTCAGACATTCCAAATTGGATTTTTAAATGGTGGCAGTTATACGGTCCATCAGTAAATATATTTACTAAAAATGCAAAAATATTTAAAGATTTATATACCCAATGGGTAGATTTATCTCCAATTTTAATCGAAGCCCAACATGATAATACCCTTATTGAGGGAATGGCTTCATTTTATTATTTTACTCAGTTCAGTATCCCATGGATATTGAAGTGGGTTCCAGAAACGGGTTATACCCCAGAAAATATTTTTTGTTTAAAAAGAAAATTTATGACTAAATTCTGGAAGAAAATGATGCAAGAGGAAAATGGCAAACTAAATTGCCAAGATACTCTGGATTATATCCAGGAAATTATACAGTCATACAAGCTACAACAGCAGAAGAAACAACAAAGGGAATCTCCTAGTCCATTCAATCATATTGTTACGAAACTTAAAATGATTAAAGGTACTGATGATATCAGTGAAGAGGAAATTATGAAAGTATATCTTGCTGAAATGAAGAAGGACATAGCAAAGCATTTCAAGAAAGGAACATCTCCGTCGACGATACCACATCAGGATCGTCATCAAATAATGAAGAAAATCTATCTATTTTTCAAGACTCTCAAGATCCATATGAAGAAGACTTCAATGAAGAAGCCTACCAAAGAATAATGGTGGAAGAAGAACCAGGAATATCTGGTAATCCAAAAGAAAAGAAATAATTCCGTAGGTCCCACAAGGAAATAAAGGACAACAATAATTCAACATAAAGGACGGAATCTCTCCACTCACCAGACAGATTTTGGCTGGTTGTTACATTATTGTAACCTTTGCTTTTATAAAGCAACTTTAATAATTGTACTATAAGCGCGTAATACGCATAGGATGCGAATATTCGCATATTATTAGCATATTCTAGTTTCCTAAGCCTCCTATAAATAGAGGCAATTGTAATTAGTTTAGACACACCTCGATCACTACTAAGATCGAAATCCCTCTCTCACCTCTTGTAAAAATTCTCTTATAATATATTGAAGTTAAAGTTTAAGAGTTTTAAGAGCAAGCGCCTACGCTCCAAAAATTCTGGTAAATTCTCTCCTTCTTAAATATATTCTTCTGATGATAGTCTCTCTAAGAGGCTAAACATCTAAGTGTTAAAACATCACCATGCTTAACTGAATTCTATGACTTATTATTATTATTATTATTATTATTATTATTATTATTATTATTGTTATTATTATTACTATTATTAAAAAAAAAAAAAAAAAAAAAAAAAAAAAAAAAAAAAAAGAAAAAAAAAAAAGTCTGGAAGGCCAACGATAGTGAAATTCAGGGGGGTGATTATGGACAGGTTGCAGTCTGTTCAAGATGTTAATGTGACGGTCGAACTCTTGGGGCCCGTTTTAAGCCAAAAAGCCGGGATGGCGTGGGGCGTTTTAGGGCTGACCTTTACTGATCACATGTTAACATCCTTGACTAGGGCTGTGTAAAATCTCCAATTGGTTCATAGCCTTCCTGGATCTAGCCGTTGGTGGCCCAACAGATTTCATTAAAAAAAATTTTATTAAAAGTTTTTAAATTTTATTGTTTATAAGTTTTAAGTATGTTTTAATAAAATTTTAATAAAATTTTATTTTAATGAAATCTGTTGGGCCACCAACGGCTAGATCCAGGAAGGCTATGAACCAATTGGAGATTTTACACAGCCCTAGTCAAGGATGTTAACATGTGATCAGTAAAGGTCAGCCCTAAAACGCCCCACGCCATCCCGGCTTTTTGGCTTAAAACGGGCCCCAAGAGTTCGACCGTCACATTAACATCTTGAACAGACTGCAACCTGTCCATAATCACCCCCTGAATTTTCACTATCGTTGGCCTTCCAGACTTTTTTTTTCTTTTCTTTTTTTTTTTTTTTTTTTTTTTTTTTTTTTTTTTTTTAATAATAGTAATAATAATAACAATAATAATAATAATAATAATAATAATAATAATAATAATAATAAGTCATAGAATTCAGTTAAGCATGGTGATGTTTTAACACTTAGATGTTTAGCCTCTTAGAGAGACTATCATCAGAAGAATATATTTAAGAAGGAGAGAATTTACCAGAATTTTTGGAATTCAGGCGCTTGTTCTTGAAACTCTTAGACTTTAACTTCAATATATTATAAGAGAATTTTTACAAGAGAGTGGAGAGGGATTTCGATCTTAGTAGTGATCGAGGTGTGTCTAAACTAATTACAATTGCCTCTATTTATAGGAGGCTTAGGAAACTAGAATATGCTAATAATATGCGAATATTCGCATCCTATGCGATTACGCGCTTATAGTACAATTATTAAAGTTGCTTTATAAAAGCAAAGGTTACAATAATGTAACAACCAGCCAAAATCTGTCTGGTGAGTGGAGAGATTCCGTCCTTTATGTTGAATTATTGTTGTCCTTTATTCCTTGTGGGACCTACGGAATTATTTCTTTTCTTTTTGGATTACCAGATATTCCTGGTTCTTCTTCCACCATTATTCTTTGGTAGGCTTCTTCATTGAAGTCTTCTTCATATGGATCTTGAGAGTCTTGAAAAATAGATAGATTTTCTTCATTATTTGATGACGATCCTGATGTGGTAGTCGTCGACGGAGATGTTCCTTTCTTGAAATGCTTTGCTATGTCCTTCTTCATTTCAGCAAGATATACTTTCATAATTTCCTCTTCACTGATATCATCAGTACCTTTAATCATTTTAAGTTTCGTAACAATATGATTGAATGGACTAGGAGATTCCCTTTGTTGTTTCTTCTGCTGTTGTAGCTTGTATGACTGTATAATTTCCTGGATATAATCCAGAGTATCTTGGCAATTTAGTTTGCCATTTTCCTCTTGCATCATTTTCTTCCAGAATTTAGTCATAAATTTTCTTTTTAAACAAAAATATTTTCTGGGGTATAACCCGTTTCTGGAACCCACTTCAATATCCATGGGATACTGAACTGAGTAAAATAATAAAATGAAGCCATTCCCTCAATAAGGGTATTATCATGTTGGGCTTCGATTAAAATTGGAGATAAATCTACCCATTGGGTATATAAATCTTTAAATATTTTTGCATTTTTAGTAAATATATTTACTGATGGACCGTATAACTGCCACCATTTAAAAATCCAATTTGGAATGTCTGAATCATAGACTTTTGAACAAATTTTTATAAACCAAGAATGTTTTTGACTAGGATTCTCATATAAAAGAACTCTGTCAAAAGCTTTAATATAATCCCAGTAGTTATAGCTAATAGGATTTTTAGACTCAGGAAATATGATTTCCCTTGTTCTTAGAGGTGATGTCCCCCAAGTTTCAACAGATATGATCTGTTTAATTACGATTTTACTGAAACTGATGGCTTTATTAGCCCAGTATAATGCGTTATTTCGCATGATTCTTTTTTGAGGATTTCCTCATAAAATGTTAGAGACTTATATGTCTCAGCAGGATATAATCCTTTATCAAGATATCGATTGGTTATTAACCAAGGATTATCTTTCTATTTTTTATCTTTATTTTCTAAAAGAAGTATGACTTCTTTGTTTGGGTTATGAACCCATTCATCATCATCACTTTCATCAGTGGTGATTTGGGCATATGATGCCTTGCCTTGAGGACTATTTTCCTTTGAGGCTTTGAAGGCCATATAATCCTTCCATGTCTCTTCATCAACTATGTTTGATGATGACGCACTTGCTGATGCGTTAAAAGCTATAAGCTTTTTGTTCCCAATTTGGGAAATAATTCTTTCACCCCTTCCCCTATGAGAGGAAGATCTTCCACGACCTCTGCCGCGTTCCCAAGGAATCATGGCTGAAATTAAGCATAAGAAATTATTAATTTCTTTGCTTCCAATTCCTGGATTTCTCTTCTGACTTTATTAAGTCTTATCTGCAAAATGTCTAAAACATGTTTCTTTGCCTCTTTGGACAAATTAATGTTATTTCTAATTTCTTGCATTCTGTTTACAAGCCTTATTTCTATTAATAGAAGTTCATTTTGGTTTCAAGAATTTCTTGAATAGCATTTCCTAAAGGTCCTTTATTATGACTCATTATCCACAAGAAATTATAGCCATTTTGGCTTCAAGTTCTTTTATAATTTTTTCAAAATATTTTTTCTCTGACTCAAGTATTTTAAACTCTTTGAATCTGTTTTCAATTTGTAACAGACTAAGAAAACCATTTTTTCTTTCTTCAATATAGTTTTCTCTTTTAACTTGAAGTTGAATTTCCCTAATTTGTTTATTAAGGATATTAATATATTTTGAATATGCCAATTTGGAATATGCTATTCCAATTGGTCCTTTAAAAATTTTTGGTT
This sequence comes from Flaveria linearis, assembly GCA_024085815.1. Lineage (NCBI taxonomy): Eukaryota > Viridiplantae > Streptophyta > Magnoliopsida > Asterales > Asteraceae > Flaveria > Flaveria linearis. The sequence continues at coordinate 16,941 of JABSNV010000649.1, forward strand.
CTTGAGGGGGTCTTCTCATTTTAAATACTCCCTGGTAAGAAAATCAGGTAAACTGTTATCAGTTCCCTTTTTGTAAATTATTTCAAAATCAAATGGTGCTAAATGTGACTGCCATCTTGCAAACATTTGTTTAGAAACATTATGTTTAAAATCTTTAGTAAACATATACTTTGCCGCTTGACAATCTGTTCGTATGACAAACTTTTTGTTATATAGATCATCTTGAAATTTTAAAACACATTTTACTATTGCTAAAATTTCTTTTGCAATAGTAGCATAATTCTTTTGGCTAGTATTCCACTTACCTGAATGGAATCTAACAAGATATTCTTGTTTACTTTCTGGAGATTTCTGTTTCAAAATTCCTCCATAGCCTATCTCAGAGGCATCAGTCTCAACAATTTTATCCATTATGGGATTTGCTATCATTAAACAGGGAAGGTTTTTAACCTTTTGCTTTATTTTCTGAACTGCTCTAGTATGATCTAGAGACCACGGTTTAGGATTATTTTTAATCTTTCATATAAGATTGCAGTGTCTTCTGCTAAATTCTTATAATACGGAAGAATATAATTTAGACTTCCAAGAAATCTTTGAAGTTGAGTTTTATCCTGTATTTCATCAGGAAATTTTGATGCAAACTCAATACTTCTATTAATCGGAATTATATTTCCTTGGTTGATATTATAACCCAAAAATCTTATATTTGTTTGAAAAAGCATCATTTTAGTCCTAGATATAACTAACCATTTTTAAAATTATTTCTTTGAATATATTCAAATGTTTAAAATGGGTTTCAATATCCTTGGAAATACTAAGATATCGTCAATATAAATGATGATAAATCTACTATATGGAATAAAAATATCATTCATTATATTTTGAAATTCTGAAGGTGCATTCTTCAGACCAAATGGCATTACGTTCCATTCGTAATGTCCTATAGGCACTGTAAAAGCAGTTTTATACCTATCCTTTTCTTCTATTTGAATTTGCCAGTATCCTGACTTTAAATCAAATCTTGAAAATATATTTGCATCATGTAATTTATCTAGTAAATCTTTTTTATTAGGTATAGGATACCTAATCCATTTTAAGACTTTATTAAGAGGTTTATAATTTATTACCAATCTAGGTACACCTCTTTCTTGTTCTGCATGTTTATTAACATAAAATGCGGTGCATGACCACGGAGACTTAGAGATTCTAATTAAATTTCTATCTAAGAGAGATTTTATTTCTTTCTTACATAATTCCATATATTCAGAATTCATTTGGCATGGCCTTGCTTTAGTCGGTATTTGACTCTCTTTAAAATCATCTTCGTATGGGAGAGAAACAATATGTTTCTTCCTTTCCCAAAATGCATTAGGATGATCATTACATATTTGTAAGGAAAACTGATGTTCAATTAATTTAATCTTTTCCTGTAACCTATTTTTACTTAATGTTTCTTGAATATTTAAAGAAAATATTTCTTTTTGTAGAAATTCAATTTGATTTATTTTGCTTTTAATAAGTCTTCTTTTACATTATTTAATGTTCTTGTCAAAGGATTACTTATAAACGGAAAATTTATTTCTCTTTCCTGGTATGTACCAGTTATTCCAGTACGATCTATTCTTTTTATAGGGAAAATCTTATCAAGAAATGGGCTACCGAGTATTACTTGGTTTGCCAGATTTTTTACTAGTACAAAATTAGTATCTATACATGTATTTTCTTGACATATGAATGCCTTGGGTATTTTATAATTTACCTCGAGTTTTCCTTTACCCGCATGACTCAAACTATGAGAAGTCTTATGGTAGTATCTTACAGGTACTAATCCTTCCTGTATACAATTCAAATCTGCACCACTATCTATTAGTGCAGTTACTTCTATAAAGAAATCTTGTCCTATAAGGAGTTTTATTTCGTATGCCACTTTTGTGAAGTTATAATTTCCATAATATTTTTAAATAATGAGATTCTGATTTTTCTGGTTGAGGAATTATTTTTCCTATTTCTAGACCTATGATCCTTTTTTCTAATTCTTTATTGTTTTGTTGTAACAATTTTATTTCTATTTTCAGATTATTAATTTCTTGTTTTAATTCCTGAATATCTAAAGGTTTCTTATTCTTTTTGTTTAATTGATTTTTTAATTCTGCCAAAGAGAAGGGTTTTAGTTCTGCCGAAGTAGAAGCTTCTTCCTCTTCTTGGCTCTTAAAATGTGACGAGATTATTTTCTCTTTTATTTGTGGATTATCTATGAGTTTTAATAATTCCAGAATTTCATTAGTTATTACATTTATTTCCATATCTTGGAATTGTGAAATAATTTGATAGATATCATCTTCTTTTATTTCTGGATTACAACATTCCTTGTTACAATTATTATTACAATCATTTTCTTCTTCAGACAAAGAATAAAGACTTTCATTTTCTAAATTGTCTATTTCTTTTTCTTCAGAAGAAGATTGCTCAGAATATGATTCTGAATCTGACTCTAATAAAATCTTAGAGATTTGATTTTTCAAATCTTCATCTTCTAATTTATTAAGCTTTTTCCTAACCCAACAAGTTTTTGCTTTGTGACCTATTTTGCCACATTTTCTACAAATTAACTTAGGCTTATATGAAGCTTTATATTTTTCAATTCTTTTAGATTTTCTATCTTCCCTTTTCTTTTTCTTTTCCTATGTTTATAAGGGTTAGATTTCTTTAATTTTAATGACTTAGAAGTACTAGGTTTTACTTCTAATCCAAATTGTTCGCAGAATTGACCTAATTGCCTCTTTTCATTTAAAGAGTGTTTCTTAATTTGATGGTTTAATCTTATTTCATTGCATAGATTTAAACCTTCTTGCATGCATATACCTATTAATTTCCCATAAGTATATTCATCATAATCTATATTATTTCCTCCTTTTCTAAGGTTATTCCTTATTCTTTCTGCAAATAAATGAGGAAGTCCATCTATGAACTTAGATTTCCAATGAGAGCTATTACTCTCTGGGAGTTCCATTACTCTTGTTAAGAACGTATCCTTATACCATCTAAAAGATGTAAGGGTTCTACACTTAAGATTTTGTAATAAAGATCTAATATTCTCTGAATTATCAGACCATCTGCCTGTAAAATGTTCTATGATATTTACTATCAGTGAATAAACAGAATTATTTTCTGTAACTCCATCCTCTTCTTTTACACTATTGAGGATTTTCCTCCTATCTTCTTCAGATAGATAATTATTCCACCAGCCTTTAAGCTGTCCTGTAAAACCTGATATAATCATATGAGCTATTGTCTTAGTTGAGTTCCTATTACTCTGACAAATCGTACTATACATTAACATCCTATGGACTGTTTTATATATTTGAGATTCAGTTTGACCATCTATATTCCATTCATAGATATTTTTACCACTATATGAGTTATTAACTACATATTCTTGTTCTTCTATAAGAATATCCTGTGGTGTTGGCCTAGGATAATAATACATTCTTTGAGTTGGCTTATCAGCAAACTTTGATGTCATTTTCGCTATTTCATCATTTATTCTTTGTTTATAATTTTCTTCATTAATACTTTCTTCAAATTCAGTTAAAGTATTAATCTTAAGATTCTTCAATATATTTATTGAATCATTTAGAGTTTGAAGAATATTTTCTTCCGATTTTGTTTTAAAATCTGTTATTTTTGGTGGTAATTGTATGCTTGGAGTAGCACTATATTCTTTTTTATTATTAACAATACTTTTTTTTTCTTTGAAGTGTGATAATATATTATCCATTTTTTTAGCAATATCCTGTAATTGTTCTCCTATTATTATAAGATATAAATTTGTATAATTTTGTGATTTTATTAGGTTATTTATATGAGAAATTGTTACTGCTAAGGTATCACCTTCCAGTAATTTTTGAAAAGCTTGATAACATCTTTCCTCTCCTTGTTTTTCTATTTTGAAACCAGTTGTTGGAGGGAAAACTTGAGTACTTATTGTACCATTTATATTGTATTGTCTCTCTATTATCGAAATTATACTTTGAGTATATTTTCAATAAACCAAGGGACAAAAGGTATGACCTTATTTTTTCTGTTAGATCAGTATAAAATTTTTCACTAAAGAAGTCTTTTTCTTTGTTATTAAAATTAGAGAAAAACCATTTTCTAAATAATTCCCATTTAGGGGTAAAAAATTCTTTTGAAATTGCATCTCTTAATAGAGATCCTGGAGTAAAATCTAATTTTTCTTCCATTAATTATGCAAAATTAAATTCAGATTCGGTTATTTCCGGATCAACTTGCTTAATTCCTCTGACTATATTATCAGAGTTTATTCTCAATTCATCTATTTTTCTTTCAGGAAATTCTTCTCTAATCTTAGAAGTAGACGCCCTAGAAGGACTCCTAACAGTGTAATCTACTGGTGAAATGTAATAGTGTGATGACACAGATTTAGATAGAGATGGCTCACTATTTGTTTTTATATTTTCAAATTGTATTTGTACTGAACCTTCTATTGTTTGTGAAATATTTATTGGATTTTGATCCGTATATTGTTGTGACGGGGTAGCTTTATCTATTACCCAATTTTGTGGAAAGTTTATTTCTTCCCATTTTATTCTTCTTCTGGTAGTTATATTTGATTTACCAAAATTAGTTTCTATCATTATTGTTTCATTTAATGGTTTATCTACCATTTTACATTGTGGATTTAACGTGAATAAAGGTTTATAATAAATTCTATAACAGATACATATTACCTCTGATCCTAGAGCATAATTGTACCCATGAGTCTTGACATTTAATGTCAAAGCATCTAATATATTTATATCTGACAAAGATAACTGCAAATTTGGATAAACATTAAAATATACCGGGCCATGGGCCAGGCTTGACTGAACAATTCCCATAAGGGATTGTTTCCAATCTAAGTTTCTAGCATCTCTAAGAGCTGCTATAAAACTTTCTGGTAAGCCTTCTAATGTTAAAGGCTTAAATGCTATTTGCACAAGACCTATATGAATAAATTTATAATCCTTTTTATATTTATTTAAATCTCTATTTGATAATAATCTTATTATCATTTCATCTTTATTTAAAGAAATGTTTCTTCAGTTGTTTTTACAACTTGTTTTAATCCTAATTTCTCAAAAGTGCCTAATTTATAAATTAGCTTGTAATCAATTTTTGGAATTGTCCATTTATTAATAATTCTAAATTATGAGGGATATCATACTCCTCTTCCATACTGTTTTAACAGTATCTTCTGATTTTAATATGTTCATAATGTATGAACAAAGTAAGTGTTAAAACATCCACATACATAACTTTCTTCTATGGCTTCTTAGAGCAACTTGGCTCTGATACCAACTAAGTAGGCCGGAGGCCTCCCCAGGAGGTATGTTTATTTAGAAAACATACTTAAAAACTTATAAACAATAAAATTTAAAAACTTTTAATAAAATTTATTTAATGAAATCTGTTGGGCCACCAGACTTTTTTTTTTTTTTTTTTTTTTTTTTTTTTTTTTTTTTTTAATAATAGTAATAATAATAACAATAATAATAATAATAATAATAATAATAATAATAATAATAATAATAATAATAATAATAATAATAATAATAATTCCGAGTGGAATTGCTTCTGGATCATGACACAGTCGATCCTCTTCTTCTACAACACAATCCACCATTCCCCCACTCATTTTCTCCAACTCCGCCACCGGCCACCTACCGCCACCGTCGCCTTTGACAATCTCCGCCGTCTCCGGTAACTATCGCCTCCGTCCACCGACATTCACCAAAGGCCACCATCTGATTCCTCTTGTGTATACTTCATCACATCATCTGCTTCCATTGGCGGCCAATCACTCTACTCCTCTCTCTCCGCACCTACTTCACGATTAACTTCCGATCGCATCAGTTTGGTACTTCGCTTCACTTTTTCTTCTGTTACTGTGCTTTTTGTACTCGATCTGCTTCGAATTGTGTTTATGTTGCGGAAATTGTAGTCGAAATCTCTGTTTACGTTTTGAATGAAATTGAGAATTAAGATGTTCATTTACTTGTTCGTGTTTAATTATTCGGTTTCTAGGAGCGATTGCTTTGTGTATGCTCACTGGTAGTTTGTTATGTACGTTGATTTTGAACTTATTTTGGTTTGGCCTTCGGTGTATTGTAGAATTGATGTTAGTTACATGACTTGTGCACGCTTAATACAGCCTTAGTGGAAGTAGTGGTGCTAGAGGTGGAGAAATATGCGTTGCAGAAGGTTTTTTTGTGGACTAATTGCCAGAAACCCTTAAATTGGATTGTTTGTTACTTAATTGGTGCAGCCATAAGGTAGTTTATTGGGACATGATTTGGTATCACAAGCTGACAGTTGGCAAGCGATGTTCTTAGTAAAGTAGGCAGTTGATTTTAGCAAACGTTCGTGATAGTTTGTAAAACGTATTAGATTGTGCAGAGGGACCGTGTATAGAGTACTAGAGCAACACTTTAACAGTGACGAATTTGGGCTATCTTGTGGATCTAAACCAATAATATCAATTTTGATGATGATTGAAATGAGTGAGTAGTTATGTGTTAAAAATTTTACCGAAAGGAAATTTGCGACTTCTTTGAGCAAAATTCGGAAACGAATTGTTGTAGATTCTACGGGACTGTAGAAGTAACTATTAGCTCCCACAACCTATATTTTGGTGTGCATCTGCTGCAATGATATGTTTAATTCTCTCTATAACCTCTAAATTTATTGATAATACGAAATAATCTACACGTTTCTAGGTTTATAAAACATGCTGACTGTTTATGTTATGTTGGTTCTTATGGTTGACTCTGACCATTCATTTACTTGACAGCAAGACAAAATTTCGATTGCCACTGTCATTGCGTTCCGTTTTTTCTGCACTGTAAACGGCATGCAGAACAGTGGCAGTCTTCCCAAGAGCAATTCTCTAAGAATTCCTCAACAAGCACTTCGCCACCTTAACTGCTGCTCTCAAATATCAACGGGTCAATTAACATCTCCAGTTGTGTTTCCTGAAAAACGTACTAAAAATAAAGCTTCAAGGCGAAATGATGTCAGTGCCAACAGTGAAGATTCCAAGAAAGCAAAGAGGGAAGAACACAGGATTGATATTGCAGATGAACAATCTGATTTGTTGGGATATGAAGTCATTTCTGGAAAGCTAGTTTTGGATAAGAGAAAGACCATTAAAGCTATCGATGCACAAAATTCAACAGAAATTGCTCACCTAGATACTGTTGATGCTAAACTAACAAGCAAGGCATTGGTTTGGGGTTCTCATGTTTTACGCCTTGATGACGTCGTTTCGGTAAGTTTCTAAAAAAAGGTTTTTTCATGTCTTAGTTTTAGTATAGATATTACAACAAATTAATAAACTCTACACATGTTTTCGGCATATTGTATACTCAAAAGTCTATATAATTGGAAACTCTCCTGGAGAAACATGCCTTATGACAAATTTCTTCTATATCTATACTATGTGGAGAAACTGATTATAACTCTACACTTGAAATCTATCTTCACACATCTAAGTGCAGCTTAATTGGCTTATCTAATCTCTCTACATTACTTAAGTGTGTGTGTGTTTTTTTTTTTTCTTTTTCCAATCTCCTTATTATTATCTCTTCATGACGTGATATTTTTTGAAGTTTTATACACCGAGTATAAAGTTCTCATTGTTTCCCAACTTCTATAAAACTAATTTTTTTTAACACGTTATACGCTTATCATTTACCTTTCGCTTTCCCATATGGAAACTTTGTAGTTAATTCCACAACCCATGACTTATGCAGGTGTCCTACAACTATGGTCTGAGACATTTTATGGTACATGCATACCCTCTAAAAAGGCCTTCATATGGCCTTTCTTGTTTTTCGAAATCTGGTAGAAGCAGGAAGGATTTTTGCTTTTTGGCTTCTACTCCAGATGAAGCTTTTCAATGGGTTACTGGGTTTGCAGATCAGCAATGTTTTGTGAATTGCTCACCTCATCCTTTGGTATCTTCAAAGAAACAGGATTCTGAAATACTGGCTGCTGATTTTTCTTATTCACATATTAAAAGTAAAAGTCCACCTAGGATGCTTGTCATCTTAAATCCACGATCTGGACGTGGTCGCTCTAGCAAAGTTTTCCATAATTTGGTTGAACCGATATTTAAGGTATTGTGTAATCTCTGTTTTTTCAGAAACGTCTTATATCTGTTTTAGTTAATTGACATTCTTGGTTTTAGGTCCATCTTTCTGATGTTTTGGGTAAAGCTTTTGCTTTGCTAAGATCAATGAATTGAGTGGAGACAAGGGTGGTGTTTGGTTGATGGGTATGTGTATGTAGGAATGGTAGGACTCATTATATGTGTGTTTGGCTGTTAGGTATTGGGTTCAAAATTGGGAATGAAACCCTCAAATTTAGACTTGTCTCAAACACGCCAAGGGGGCAGCGTGCTGTCAAGTCCATAGCCGTAGTGATTCCTGACAGCGGACCAAACACTATGTTTATGAACTCATCTAGATTAAGATATTTCTCAGATCCTCATTCTTCCTTCAGTTTTATCCAGTTCGCATTGTGGTTTGCAGGCTCAGTATGGTCTTACTATATAGTTCTATCCTAAATACTTTTAAGTCTCTTTCCACTATTACAGAATACAGATTATGTACTGTATTTGAAGATTTTTTTTTTAACTTTTTAACAAATCGTTAGGAGTTGAGTTTTATTCATAGGGATTTTGTTCCATTTCCCATTTACAGCTTGCAGGGTTTAAGCTGGAGGTAGTCAAGACAACCTCTGCCGGACATGCTAGAAATCTAGCTTACAGTGTTGATATTAGCACATGTCCTGATGGTAGGTGTTCTATAGCTTTTTTGTTCTTTTTGTTTTTATTGGAAATTAATTTGTTAATCCTCAATTCATTCGTGTTTTGTACCTTATACCAGGAATCATATGTGTTGGAGGCGATGGAATTGTCAATGAGGTTGGTTTTTATTTTCACTTGATCAAATTTTGCCAATATAATTTTATGATACGAGTGATCAGAGTGGCCTGGCCACATTAGCTTAAATGAACAACTAGTGTTCCTTACAGAGTGAAAAAGTACAGTAGTGAGTATCAGGTGTCTGTTTAGGCCTTAGAGTGAATTTTTAAGGAATCTGAAAAGCTATTCTTCAAATATGATAGAAGTTAGGTGTCTTTCTATACTTATTGTCTAAGTTAGATGACTTTGATGTCATATTTGAATCCTAAATGGAACAATGAATTGTTGCAATTATATGTTTTTTCATGTGATTAAAAGAGCTATGGTTGTACTTGGTTAAAGCAAATGTTATGTGCAAGAAGTCATCTTTGAGTTCCTGCAGGTTAAATTACTAAGTAAATTGGCACTTCTAATTTGAAGTGAAGATTACGATATCTTTTAAATGTGGATTATCATGATGGCCAATTTACAATTTACTATAATATGCATGCTTTATTTGAATATGTTCTAGTATTCTACACCATCAAGGCATCAATGAATGTATTGATACAGAAGAAAGAGTAGCTTATTTGGCAGTTTTTGACCCATTTACTTATGAACAGTTCGATATGGGTTGTGTTTAATTTTAACGGGCCAAATGGGCTATAGTTTAGCTTATAAGGGAACAAATCAAATGGTTCAAGTGGGTCATGCCGGTTGAAAGTTTCTCAAAGTGTGTTTGATCTTTTTATTTAAAAAAGTTGAAGGTTATTGTTGTCATAATATACTTATTATAATTATATATTGTTCTATTTTGGTGATGACATAATCATAGAAATAATATCCTCTCACAGGTAGTTCATTTACATGGTTTTATTTATCACGCAGGTTCTAAATGGTCTTCTCTGTAGAGATAATCAGAAAGAAGGAATTTCAATCCCAATTGGTATCATACCTGCTGGCTCTGACAATTCTTTAGTCTGGACTGTTCTTGGAGTTAGGGACCCGGTTTCTGCTGCACTAGCTATAGTGAAGGTAATGCATGAGTATTAGTATGGGTTTCAAGTCAAATATGAGGTCAAATGTAACCATAAGGATTGATGTCAAACTTGTTTTTTGCCTTGCCTAGCTGGTAATGATAAACAGATGCATAATTAAGGGGCCGCACATGTATAAACTATTAGACATGCATTGCACTAATAATAAATCTTTTAGATCTGGGACCTCTAGCGTGCAGAACTAACATTGGATGAACCTAACTTGGTGAAATACAAGTGCTAAAATCAAAAGAGGGGAAAACATGACTATTAGAAAATCAAAAGAGGGGAAACATGACTATTAGAAATAATAGAGGTGGCAAGATGGGCGGGTTGCTTAACAAGTAAGGTTGAAACGGTTCGTTCTTCAAATGTCCCGGGTTAACCCAACTTGCTAGAATTTTTTTCTCTATTTTTATACATAATCAGTTCTTACTACAAAACAATGTCATAAATCTGTGTAATAAAATGATGTGGAGGTTTTATGCCTTAAAGATATTCTTGGGGCAACTTTCATCGTGTTTGACCCATTCCTCTTTTGCTAAACTTTCTGATTTGACCCATTTGAGATAAAATAACACAAATCCAACACATTCGTAAGCAAAGGGTTAAAATCATCACCTCTTGTTTTTGTTCATCAGCTAACTACTATTTAATAAGGGATATGTATGAAGGGGCAAAAACGTGTGTGCGAGAACAGTTGGAGACACAGATTTCTTCCCGGTGGAAGTGGGACTACACCAAGGATCGGCATTGAGCCCATTTCTCTTCACAATAGTGCTGGATGAGATGACCAAGTCTATACAAGAGCCAGTCCCGTGGTGCATGCTGTTTGCAGATGACATTGTCTTAATATCAGAATCTAAAACGGTGCTTAACGAGAGGCTAGAACAGTGGAGAGCAGCGCTAAAGCGCAGAGGCTTGACGATAAGTCGCTCTAAGACTGAATACATGCATTGTAACTTTAGTGGTGAGCCTGAAGAGGACACCCAAATAAGTATCCAGGGTATGACGGTACCACAGACGTCTAGGTTCAAGTACCTGGGCTCGTACGTTCAAGAGGACGGAGAGATACATAGCGATGTAGCTCACCGTGTGCAATCAGGATGGTGCAAATGGAGAGCAGCATCAGGGATCCTGTGTGATAAGACTATAAGAGGTTCCCAACAAAACTAAAGGGAAAACTATACAGAGTGGCGGTACGTCCAGCTATGCTATATGGAACAGACTGTTGGGCCATAAAGAAATCGCAGAGATCGCGGAAATACGAATGCTGAGGTGGATGTGTGGACACACAAGATTGGATCGAATAAAAAACGACGTGTTTCGACAGAGGCTACAGGTGGCTTGTATCACAGATAAAATACGAGAGGGAAGATTAAGATCGTTTGGGTACGTAAAACGAAGGTTGATGGTAGCACCCGTTAGAGCAGTAAAGAACATCAACGTGGAGGGAAGGAGTAGAGGTAGACCTAGGCTGACTTGGGACGACATAATTAGGCAGGATATGATAGACCTGCACCTCTCTAAGCACATGATCGAGGATAGGAGTGAGTGGAGGCATAGAATTAAAATTAAGGACTCTTAGTGGGACCTGTGGGTGGGAAGGGTAGATGTAGACTTGTTGCGGGCCCCCTGTTTTCCTTAATGTGCCCTTATACGTGATTCTTCCTGCTTATTTCTTGTACACACTTTCTATGTTTCTATTGGACTTATACCTGTGTGTTGTCTGTCGTTTATTATGATTGTGATTGTTATTTGATTTCGTTTGTGAGTCGGGGGTCTCTCCGGATGCAGTCTCTCTATCTCCCAAGATAGAGGAAAGACTCGCCACCACCTACCCCTCCCAGACCCTGCTCTTGAGTGGGATTTACTGGGTACGTTTGTTTGTTGTTTAGCTAACTACTATTTAATATAGTATCTAGAAAGAAACTATAATTCCAAAATTACAATTTTATGCAAGCGATAATATACCTTCATGTGTTAGGGATACATTACAAAAGGATTTTGGGTTGCATACTTGCATGGTTCATTAATCTCCTTTGAATTTAATTTTTGGTCTACCCCAACTACTTTGGTATAAAAGATTGTCTATTTGTTCTAGAAAGATAAACTTCAATAACATAGAAAATAAAGTACATAGCTGGTCCCAAGAAGCTCACCACAGGGAAGAATGAAAGTCTGCAATCCCATGTAACAAAAACAATGACCCCTCCCCCCCCCCCCCCCCCCCCCCTTCTCTTTTCGAGTTAATATTAATATATATTGTACTTGTATTTTCCAGGGGGGTCTCACTGCTACAGATGTATTTGCTGTTGAATGGATTCAAACAGGTGTCATTCATTTTGGAATGACGGTTTCATACTTTGGTTTTGTTAGTGATGGTAAGCACTGTTGCTATCTAAAGATTGGATTTAGGAATTGTACTGTTGTTTGTGGAGCACACAAATTAAGTTTCATTTGAATGCAGAAGAAGATGGTTGGTAACTAATGCGCGGCCGATGTTTCCATATGTATCAATGTATTATGTTATTCACTTATTCCTGATACATTAATTTTAAGTCTTCTTATTTCTAATCTTTTGGGTATCACTAGCAGGGTATCTCTTTTTTCTTTGGGGGATGGGTGAACACGTTAAATTTTGAGGTGACAAATTGAGCGGGTTTTTAAATAGGTTAATACAGTTTATTTTGCGGGGTTGGTTCGTCCCACAAAATGTTTTGGCCCATATATTTAAAAATGTATCAAGTTTGATCACAAAGACTATATTATCACCACAATATTCTATTTTTAATAGAACTTTTGGGAGGTTGTACTTTGTAGTAGGCATTAAACATCCACTCTGGGTGATTTTCATTCTGTATGGCGGTAGAGCCCGGTGGCCCACTTGACCCGTTTTCTTTTTAGTTAGGTTTTTATTTTACCCATTTGACTAGTTAGTGATAAAACATAACCAAAACCGACCACTTACAAGTAAATGATAAAAAATTCCACCTAGCATGTTGTCAGTGTTGGGCACAGACAAATATCAACCTCAAACTTGCTCAATATTATGCAGTAGACATGCATTGTCCGTCTACAAAATTTGATAAAATAATTATTATTTTGATAAATTATGTACTTATCTTTCTTACAGTGTTGGAACTTTCTGAGAAATACCAGAAACGCTTTGGTCCTTTACGCTATTTTGTTGCTGGTGTCCTCAAGTTCCTATGCTTACCAAAATACAGCTATGAACTCGAATATCTACCGGCATCCAGAGGAAAAGACGATCTAGAAAGACAAGCCTTAGCTGACAAAGACACAGTCGACATGTCAGATTTATATACAGATGTCATGAGGAGATCAAATAGAGAAGGCATCCCGAGAGCCTCCAGTTTATCAAGTATCGACTCTATAATGACACCTGATCGTTCTGTAGTCGATATGGATACGGCGTGTAGTAGCACTGAGCCTTCTGATTACGTTCGGGCCATTGACCCAAAATCAAAACGTCTTTCAAGTGGCAGAAGCAATGTGACATCAGATCCAGAAGTCATCTATCCTCAGCTACCACTTTCATCAACTTCAAATTATCCCAGAACAAGGTCAAAGTCAAGGACTGATAAAGGATGGAGTGATCTGACGTCATCACAGGTGACAACCTTCTGTTTTCAACACAAGCTAATAGCACCCTAAATGCATATTTTTTACACTACAAAACAGCTTATACATGTATATCCAATTTCTAGCCTAGGCAACGTAGTATCTTTTTTTTTCGCGCATAAAAAGGTACAAGCTTTCAGTTTTTTATTTTTTTAATTTTATTATTTTTATTTTGGGTAGCCGTAGCCCTGTAAATTTGATGCAGACATGGAAACCATCGTTTTTGGAAAGAAACCATCTGAAATAGAAAATAGTGAAAGTTGTTTACCATAACTAGAAAGAGATAGAATGAAGTCCCTTAGCATTTAAAAGTTTTAGAAGTTTGTAGCTTTCTATGTTCGAGGAATAGTTGGCTACATTTTATGCAATTAGCCCTAACAAGAATATATATTTTTCTGATTTGATTTAGTGCTCAGAATTGGAAATTTTAGTTCTTTACCTTGGCTAAAACTTTCAAAATTTTATACCTTTTCCCCCAGAATAGAATTTTGAGGAAAGTTGGATATGTATCTAGCAATGTTTTCAAAACCCTCAGAACAGTCAGCTTGCCGGTTATGCGGTTACTGATTGAACCGGATTTAAAAACGAGATGATGTCATAAATAACTGCTATAAAAGTTTAAACTATATACTTTAAAACAAAATATGAAAATATCTTATGTTTTGGTATATATTTTTAATTCTAAATACTTAATTAAATAATATATGGAGCATGAAGTAATAACTATCAAATAGATGAGATTTTGAAGAAAAAATAAAAAAAAGCTGAAATTGGGTTCGACCAGTCTGGTTCACCATTTCAGATGAAAATGTTTAAATAGCCTAACCGGTTAGGCACCTTGTTAGGCAATTAGCACTGACAAGAACTATATACTCCTGCTTTTATTTGGTGCATAATATCTGGTGGAGATTGATTTGGTGCATAAAATCTGGTGGAGATTGATTTGGTGCATAAATTCTGATTATACCTTTGGCAACAGGATCCTACTAGATCTTCATGGGGAAACTTAGGAGCAAATGACAAGGAGGACATATCATCAACGCTTTCGGATCCGGGTCCAATTTGGGACCCGGAACCAAAATGGGACGCGGAACCCAATTGGGAGATGGAAAACCCGATTGAATTGCCAGGCCCACCAGAAGATGTTGAAAGTGGAGCAAGGATGGAAACCAGGGTTAGAATGGAAGAAAATTGGGTTGTTAAGAAAGGAAAGTTTCTTGGTATTTTGGTTTGCAACCATTCATGCAAAACAGTTCAAAGTTTGAGTTCTCAGGTGGTGGCACCAAAAGCAGAGCATGATGATAACACTATGGACTTATTGTTGGTTCATGGAAGTGGACGACTAAGGCTGTTGAGATTCTTCTTGCTTCTGCAGATGGGCCGGCACCTTTCTCTTCCATATGTTGAATATGTAAAGGTATATCATTATTATATCACTTGCTTAAAATTTGGAATTATAGTTGCTTTATAAATGGTATATTGAACTGTTTGAAGCTAATAAACAAAAGCTAGAGGTGTCGTTTCAACCCATTTACTTATGAATATTCAAGTTGGGTTGCGTTTTATATAAGTGAACTCAAATTTAGGAAAACAATTAGCTAAAAAGGAAATGTGGGTCAAACAAAGTTGAAAGTATATATTTAACGTGCACGACCTCCTAGATTGTTCTATTACGTGAGTTTTTCAATTATAATAATTAAGTAATTAAACCATCCATAGTTCTTAAAAGATCTTAAAAAATAAGACAGAAAGTGTTTTCGGGTCAGCCTGAACCTGTTTTGACCCATACACTGTCTGCCTGGCTTACCTATCTTGCTAACTCTAAAAGACTAAAACTGTGGTTGTAATGCATCAAAAAGGGTAATTACCAAGGCAAATGCAGCTTCATGTAAGCAAGTCTCCCTGCTGAGAGTGTAGTCGAACGAAGAAACTTTGACTAAGCATCATATGCATTCAACTCTTTCAATTAAGATTGGCAAAATGGGTCTGGCGGGTAATGGGTCAAAATGGGTAAATTTTTAGTGCAGATTAATGTAGGCTGATCTGCAAACATTATTCGTCTTTTTGAATTTTACAAACAATTACTTGTTCTACAGGTCAAGTCTGTGAAGCTGAAACCAGGAAAAAGTACACACAACGGGTGTGGAATCGATGGTGAACTTTTTAGAGTCTCTGGTCAAGTCGTCTCATCTTTACTTCCAGATCAATGCAGGCTCATTGGCCGCCCTTCAAACAGCAGTGTGAAATGACCATTTTACCCCTCCAAGTGTGGATATGGACGATCTCCCTCCTTGCCATATCACTGTTACATATCTGAGGTGGTTGTATAATTTGATCTTTTTCTCCGTCTTCCGCCTGATTTCTTGTTTTCCCTCTTTCCGTTAGTAGTATCCCTGATCATATATATATGCGTATTATACTTTGTATGTATTGATGCTTAGCATGCAATCTTAATATGGATGGAAACAATATTTTGGGGTTGATTTGAATTGGTTGATGTGTATTGTAAAGCATTCTGTAGAGTTGGACTCCGAACTATAATATATTGTTGGATTGGGAAAATGGTTAATGTATAAATTAACTACATTATATCATGAACCTCATGAAGAGATGCAAGGTTTGAAAATCAGACCGACAACGACACCTTTTGGGTTTCTATGGTTGGCATTTGATTAAGCTGGCAGGTTGTTTTGTTTTGTGGTTGAACTGATAACCTGAGTTTATTGATCGGATTATGCTCCGGTTTAGGTTATGCAACCCCTTTGTTCATTTGCACTGTTCTTTGTTGACCGAGTGTGGAAGTTTTTAATGACAGGTCTAGGTTATGCAACCCCTTTGTTCAAGAGTCGGTGTAACGACCTGTTTAACGAAGGGTCTAGTTTCAAAACGATTGTAGCAATGTGGCATGTCTAGAAGCGGCAAAATATGTTGGTACTTAGAGAGTAAAAAACTAGAAACATTTTGGATGTGTATGTGATGCGTGACGAATGTATGAGATTGGTTTTAAAACTTTCACGGAAATACAGGATTGGGACAGTTATTGTATTAGATGATATCCAGCCGATTACCTGAACAAGTTTACATGCACGAAAGCAAATTTTTTTAACTCAATATATAACCTGGGAGCTGTAGATAATGTAGTTGGTGTTTGATATTCAACTTGGTTTTTGAGATTAGTATATGGTTTTTAAAATTTGATCGCTATTCGTTTTAGCTTTTTTTTATATGTTGAAGAAAAAAGGCAACCTAAATTAAACCAGTTTAGAAGTAGGTTGAAACTACCATCTCTGTAGCAACTCATTTAATCTAGTTCACTATCCTGTTTAGATGTCATAACATGATGTTCTATGATCAGTTTATTGAAATCTTGAACGAATGTGTGTAAATGTAAAGCAGTTACTGAATGACATGATTTTCTTGTTATATAAGTAGTCTCAAAACTCTCCTCTTTACACCAGGAGATTTTGCCCAAGTAAAAAATAAATTTTAACACTAAATTCAAGTTGGTTTAGAGACGGCTGCAACATCAACAAAGGCATGCGGTCAACTAAAGCTGCCACGGTTAAGCATGTACAGTCAACATGGCGGTCAGGCAGGCGACATGGCGCCAGGGGCCAACCTCAATGGTCTCTAACAACATCGCACCCACCATGAGAAGGTTTGGCTCAACCCCAGAAATCAACCTCGAGTCTTAAATGGAATATCTGCTGGTAACCCTCGACTCTTAAATGGAATATCTGCTGGTAACCCTTGCATTTTCATCATGCAATAATACTTGGGTGGCGCTATAGCACCAGCCTTTGTACACAAATCAACCACTGCGGGTGCATGCCCATAAAAAGACCTCCATTTGTCATCAAGAACTGCAGGATCTTGAGGCCTACGAAACCACACAATCTTTGGAGGAACCAAATCATCGACTTGAGCTTTTGTCCAAAAATGGGTCCCACGCCAGCCCTCGTACTTAAACACACCACACATACGAGCTTTATGCCCGGATGGACCCACATGAACCTCTGAACAGTGTTTACAAACCTTAGCCGAGTAAACCATCAACAACTTCTGTACACCAGATCTAACCACCTCCCATGCCCTTAAAGTTCCCTCGGCTACTAACCTCATATCATCATTTGACAAAGATTCTGCGCCTAAACATTCCAACTTGTTTGGAGACAGTTCTTCGGCATTAAAATTTGCACCTGCTTGTAAAGACAGTTCTACAACCGCAGGTATACGATTGTAATCAAATCGTTCATCGTGTTTTATAACGTCTTGGAACATATTCTTTAGATGAAAAGTGTCCACTGGGACGATTATGTCGTTTATGCCCCCTTTAATCCACTCGTGAAGCTTATTTTTGGCGTGACGTTTGTAACCACGACAAGTCTTGATTGCGTGACCCTTCTCCCCAATATACACTTCTGGACAAAATCTGCAAATCGTTAAAATCAGAGGTGGCACTTCTTAACAAAAACAAGAAACCAGGTTTTGAGTTGGCTAGTTTAACCCATTTTATTTAACAAACTATGTGTTTGGTTATTAAATGGGTCGTGTTTGGGTTATACTATACTAAACATGTAGACCCGTCAATCCGTCTAAAGCTAGCACTAAAAGATATAAAATATATAGATAATAAGTTCAACTCGCCAACCAGTTTACAACCCGTTAAACCCATACAACTTTATTACAACCCACTTAATACGTTTAAAACTTCAATACAACCCATTTACAACCAGACAACCCGTTTTCAATTGCCAGCTCATTTGAGTATTTGACACATCTAGATAAACCAAAGTTTTCAAACCCAGACCAGATAGTGATCTGGTCATCTTACTGGTCCACTGGTCGGAACGGTGAAACCGCATTTAAGAAATGAATGACGTCATAAATAATAGAAAAGATAAAAAAATTATATATATATCTAAATTAAAACAAATATGAAAAATACTATATGATTTGGTGTGGATTGTATTTTTAATAAAATAATTAGATTTAATTAACTAAAATAAGCATCACGGAATACAAAAATAATCCAGAAAAAAAAAGAGATTTTGAAGGGAAAAGAATTGAAATTCGGTCCAACCACCCTGTCCGGTTCAACTGGTTCTCCAGTTAGACTGGTAAAAGGATGGTTCGAATGGAAACGATCCAACTAGGCATAACTGAACCGGTTCTATGACCAGTTCCTGGTTCAAGCGATCCAGTCTGATTCAGTTCTGAAAACTATCTCAGTTTGACACAAATAACTACATGAGACCTATACAGGTTCACCCACTTCAGCTGCCAACCATTAACGCCCCGGGTTAAAAACTTAAAATCAATCTAACAAACTGATGAGAGTCAATTAGAACATTCACAAGTGAAAGAAAACTATGAACACAAATAAAAACAGTGATTGAGAGATAGTGAATACTTGCAAGACCAGATAGGTATTACTTGGAGAAGTGTTGATACACCTTGTATCAAAAGGGCTCTAGACCTAACAACATCATAAGCAACAGGAATCATGGCTTTCACCGGATAATCTTTCGCTCGATTCTCGATCCTCTTGAGAATCATGGGCCTCAGCTTCTTCAAATCCACTTTCGGATTCGATCGATAGTGTCGAGAAATGACAGTAAACCCTAACCCTTGCATCATTATGGAGCTATACAATAGTCTGAGATTCTGCATATCTGCATACATATGTGTATAAATCAAAATCATAAGCTTCTGCAAATGCATCCAATTATCCAAATCGATTTCAAATTACATGAACCAGCAATTAGGTCACAATTATAACCCTAGAATAATTGTGTTCACCAGTGATCAAACATAAACGTAAATCGTGTTCTCATTCATAAAATGCTTTCAAATCAGTACACGTACACATTCGATTTGTTTCAATCCAAAATTGAAATCGAATTTAAGATCACCAAACAACATCGAGATTGATGAAACCGAAACGATTAACACAAGCATATATGAAAAGCTGAAATATGAATAATAAACTTAATACAGAAATCGAATGAGCAAAATCATAAAGAGATCGATGTTGTTACTTGTTGCAGGTGTTCGAATCGATCGCTTGTATGAAAAAGAAGATGAAGCCTGCAGGCTCCTTAGGTGTTGTGTTGAAATGAATTGCATACGTTTGTTTGAATGGGCTTCAACTCCAACCCAAAGCCCATTAAGAGCATTTTCTTGGGCTTGGGCTTTAACTGTTTTTGCTTGTGAAATGAGATGGAGTCCCAAGTTTGTGTTATGGATCTTGTTCTAATTCTTTTTAGTAGAAGACTAACAGGTGCCGTGTATCGATATATGTATCATTGGTTTACTGGTTGGATTGATCGGACCTAGAGGTGGGCAAAATGGGTTTTGGGTCGTACCTGAAACCTGGTACAAACCGGGTTCGGCCCAAACGGGTTTTTTAGACCCGGGTAACCGGGTTGAGGCGAAACCGGGTATGAACCCGGGTCGGGTTCACTTGCTTGAAAACCCTACCCGTTATACCTGGGTAGGGTAGGGTCGTGTCCGGATCAGGTCTGGAACCGGGTCCAATACCGGGTTTAGTTTTTTTTTCTTCTTTTCTTTTCTTGTGTGTTTGTCCAATACCGGTTCAACCGGTTGGGTGGGGTTCATTAAAAACTCAAAATCTAAAACCGGTTCCAACCCTAGGGTTTAAATGGGTTCAACTCGGGTATAGCTCCCATCGGTACTACTACCTTTACCCGGGTCCGGGTCGGGCTCGGACCCGGTTTTATGTCCATTTCTAATCGGACCTGATTAAAAATCGAATGAGTAGATAACATCATAAATAATATAAAAATTAAATATATTTACATATAACGATAGGAATATATTGCTCTTTGTATGGATTTATATAAATATTAATGAAGTATAATCAAGGGCGAAGGATATAAGGGACCGGGGGTCCCCGTCCCCCTCTTTTTTTCGTCAGTAGTTTTAATTTTCTGTCTTTTGGCCCGGTAGTATAAATTTTTATATACATATCGAGTTCGGCCCCCTTAAAAAAATAAAATTTCACCTCCTGTCACCCCTACTGTCACCCCTACAGAAGTGCTCAAGCTCCGCCACTAATATAATAATAGATCTTTAAAAGGCGCTTTAGAAAACAATAGCTAGCAAGTTCAAATGAACAGTTATAGCTACATACAACAAGACCGGTTATGTGTCTAGTTCCGCGGTCCGACTAGCCAATCGGTTGAATTCTGTTAATACTAAATCTTGTTTATATGGCACATGTGTATGTGCATTTCTGTAAATACTGATCTTATTTATATGGTATATGTGTATGCGCATTTGGCTGAGTGTAAATTTGTAAGAATCTTATAAGACAATTTTAACATGCGTGCATTTTTTAATAGTGATTTCTATAGTCAGAACAATAATCACTGAACATGAACATTGGTAGCACTATTATTAAAACTTAGTTTGAGACTTATTGGTTAGAAATTCAAGGAAAATTCAAGCCAATTGGTTAGAAATTCAAGGAAAATTCAAGCCAAGCTGAAGTAAATATCTTGATGTTCCTATTGGTAGCACTCTATTATTAAAACTTAGTTTGAGACTTATAAAAAAACACAACAAACCAAGCTAACTTGCCGGAGTCATGAGCTTGCTCGAGTTAAGCACAAATTCAATTTCACGCTCGGATTGTTACAAGCTCAAGCTTGATGTTAGCGCTCGAGCAACCCTAGTATTAGCTCACGAAAAAGAAAATTTGAAAACTATAACATTTTGTTTCACTTTACAACAGTAAAACTAGAGTTCGGGAAATGCTAGCATTAACTTCTTGTGTATTCGTACATGAAGCTTAGATCAGTGTAATAATATGTCCAACACACTGTATACAAAAGACGCTTCTTCCTGCGTACATATATGTACAGGCACTATAACAATCTTTTTGTCACTCCTTTTCACATATGGCCACATAAAAAACGCCATTAGAACGCTTCAATGCCTATAATATAATGGTCGAATCTGGAGCCTCCACAACACCCAAATATTCAAAAATAATGTATGCTGATTCCAACTGACACCATGGTCTAGAGCTTGCTTAGAGTCGCTCAACATCTTCCGACCGACTCCCCAACTTCACTATGTCTTCCACAAGAATCTTCCCCTCTGTAAGCAAGCAACCAACTAACGTTTTAGTCCTTCAACACATTGCTTGCTTCGTAACTTAAAGCAAAGTTGTGGTTGCAAAACAAACGGGTAGGGTAATGGGTCGAGTATGACTTTTTTTAATCTTTTTATGAGAACAATGATGACTGATGACCTAGTTTCATTTCTTTAATAAAGCGACTACCACGTGTATTCTTTAACCATTTCACCCGCTAGAAATAAAACATAATCCATAAATTGCCACCTCTAGTTTGAACTTGCAATGCATGCAGATGCGCCCATGATAGGCTGCTTTTAGAGGTTGCAAAATGGACGGGGTGGGTAACAGGTCAGATCAAATTGGTCCAACCCGCAAAATCTTTTTACCGGTTTTTCTAAGTTTTAGAAATAACTAGTACGCTAAACATGATTACAATAGTTATATGAATACAACAATAATCTAACCTTTTCACTAAAGCGACTTAAGAGATTTATGCATTTTCATACAATTTGAACGTCTCTTATATCAGTAAATCATTTTCCTGTTTTCTTTTAGTTAAATCTTTTGGCTTAAACCATTTGGCCCATTAGATTTAAAACATAAACGAAATCAAGACATTTATATGTAAATGGGTTGAAATTGCCACCTAGGGGCTCATAAACCGTTGAAACCAACAGAACTGCCCAGTAGACCGAATCACATAGATGTATACAATTCATGGTTTGAAAAACTGGTTTAACAGTTTGGAACTTGGATTCGGTCATTTACCTTTATTATGTAAAATTTTCTTCTTTGGAGAAGGTACAATAATCATGGACGGTTTTTATTCTTTTTAAAAACCCAAGACAAACTAAATATTTTGAAATTTAAAAAGAAAAACCAGTTCAAAGTGTCCCAACCAAACCGTTTTGGCCAGTCGGCTAACCCAACAAACCCAGTCGTTTGGTTTACCGTTTCTCGAAACCGTAGTTAGCAGTTCGGCCAAACATTTTGTCAAAACTGGCCAAACTTGGACCATGAACACCCTAGCTGCTATAGAGAAGATGCGAGTGTTGCTAATATTTGTAAGAGCAGATGACTAACCCTTATCTTTGGAAAGGTTGCTGATGAGCTCTAGAACCCCTTCCTTGCCTAAAGTATCCTTCAAGTAAATGGCTGCAGATGCCACTTCTTCAGGAGTAACTTTTCCATCATAATCTCTGCAGTTATAGAATCATATAACAGTTGAACATAACAGGGAAAATACAATTCTAATATTAGAGCATCCGAATGGTCAAATATCAATAGTTACTTCATTCATTTCCTAGAAAAGAAACTATCACAAATCCAGTAGGAACTAAATAAGTAATCAAGTTCTGATCAAGATATGCCACCATGAAGGCATAATTTGCCAATTGTTTACAAAATATCAACCAATTTCTTCTTTAATTAAGAATATATTAGTGCTCACGGTATCTTGCACCTAAACTTTAAAACAAGGGAAAAATCAAAGAGATCATTTGAGCAACTTCTTGGCACATATAAACCTGATTAGTCATCTCAGTTCCCTTAAGTCATACAAATTACTTACAATTAAAATGATGACGAAACAAGCAAATAAAAGATACTAACCTGTCAAGCACTCGCCAACGATCACCAATCTTTGCATCTACATCATCAATTTCTTTCTCAAGTTTTTGGAGCATAGCATCAACCTAAGGATAGATCATATATGCATGTCACTTAGTGGCCAGGGTTAGAGCCCTTCATAGTCAAACCAATAAAGCCCAATGAACTTTTATATTAAATATGAAATAAGCAGCCATCTCTCCCATATATACTCAATAAATCCTAATCTGATGGTAAATCACACATAATAAGCTAACACCCTTAATCATTCATATAAATACTCCCATATTAAAGAAATAACAAAATTGACATATTAGTAGGAAATTATATCATATTTGAGGCCTAACACAAACACAGCCAAGGGGAGATATGCTCAATAAATCCTAATTTGATGGTAAATCACACATAATAAGCTAACACCCTTAATCATACATATACATACTCCCATAATTAAGGAAATAGCATAATTGACATATTGGTAGGAAATTATATCATATTTGAGGCCTAACACAAACACAGCCAAGAGAGTGAGTGCAGCTTATTGAGCACCTTACCCTATTTATGAGTGCTGAAGAGACCTTATCAGCTACATGTTCATCAGAGGAATTATCGCTTTCCTCATGGGCAGCTTTATATGCCTTCACAGTATCGGTTCCTTCTTTGTCCATCATGCTATGATACAAATTATCTTCACAAAAGAAATATATGGATTACATGATTTCTTGGCAGTTGGCTGCACCATAATAAGTATGGATCCCAATAAACTTTTCAGAAGCAATAAACCAACTTTTGATTATTAACTGTTTAGAGGAACCAAAACATTTATTAGTTTCAAAAGACTTGTCCAGAAAGAAACTTTTGTTAATGAAATGCATAACATGGGGCAAATTATAACGTGGACATGGAGTGGCGATTTAAACCCATTTCCTTATGAGTGGGCTGAAATGTGGATTTGACTAATGGGTTGTGTTTTAACTTAACCGGGTCAACAGTCACTTAATGCATGGCCTCCTAAATTCATCATTGTAGTATAGTCAATAGTGTTTGCAATCATATTTAGCACGGATTAGATCTACCCAACCGGCACAAAAAGGCACCCATTTTAGCACGTTACCCAGCCCGCCCATTTTGCGTAGGTAATGCAGGTATACCTCCTTGTTGACGAGCCTCAAAAACTCTTCACGCTCCCTACTCACAGACTGCACGAAAAGGCGAAAACAGATAAGTACTTTTCAGGAAATACTAACTATTCGCTAGGATATAAATGTTTGCAGCGACTCATAAGCAAGAACTTTTATGATCTAAATCCTTACAGAAGCAGAAGCTAACACAGCCAAAGCTTCACTGACTTTACAAAGCTGCTCTTGTTTATCCAGTACTCTTGCTCTAGCTTGTTCTTGCATATCTGAAGCTGTGGCACTAACCATTTCTTCTAGTGCCACATCCTTGTTGCTACTTATAGATTGTTTCATCTTGGCTTGCTCTTCTTCCTCTTTTTCTTCCTCCTCCTGTAATAATTAAGATAATAACAGTGAAGCAAATTAATGATGAAGCTGTTCAACAACTTTACAAGCCGATTCTTGTGTAGCTTGTGATATTATTACTTCTAAAACTCCATAAATAAGAGTTGGTGATATCCACCCATATACTTATGAATGAATCAATGTGGATTCTGTTTTATCTTAAGTGGGTCAAATAAAAATATCACTTAAAGGGGAACGAGTCAAATGGTTTGAAAATCATCAGAGCTTGTATTTGAAATTCAAAGATTTAGATTGTGATGGTAATCAAAATTAACACATTAACTTTTTATTAAGAAAATGGGAAAATTATTTGGGGTCAACCCAACCTGACCGGCCCATCTTGCCACCTCTACTCTTAGATTATACATACTATAATGTTGAAAAACCAATAAATAAATAAAAATATTTGGAAGAGATTAGAACCTTGATGAGTTCCTCCTGCATTTCTAGGAACTCCAACTTTCTCCTCCTCTCTGAAACAGAATCCTCGGATGGCAAGGCAGTAACACCAACAGTGTCCACAACTTCATCAGGTAATGAAGACAAGGTGGCTCTTACAACCTCCTCCGGCCTTAACTTTCCAGACACAGTAAAGGCTCTGTAAAAATCATGAGATTTATTTTAATTCATTTTATTCTTCCAATATCAATTTTATCAGTGTTATTATCATTTTTATTTATTTTTTATTGTGGGTTTGTTTGGATGATGAAGTTCTACAATTACCTGGAAAGAATCAAGAGAGAAGATGGCACAGAGTGATTAAGAGATAAATCCAGCCAATCACGGAGCTGCACAAAAGGTTGACTTGAATGAAAGACAAAAGTACACAACTTTGGCTATAAAGCACAAAAGCTAGTAGAATTAAATATTACATCTGCACCAGTGTTATTTAAGATGTAATGTGCACCAAGCCACCAACATGAACTGTCCAACTAATCATTAATCACTACAACTTATATAACACTATCTAACCACTAGGACCATTGGTAATCAATTAAAAGCGTAATTTAGATCATAAATCACAAGCATTTAAGCAAAACATCATTAACTAACATAAACTAACATGCATACAGACAAAGACACTAGATTAATGTAATATGCAACAAGTTGTGGATTGTCAACATATATGTTCCAACATGAGCAGTGTTAGGAATACAAGGTTATCTTTATTTTGGTATCTTTATCATGTCTTGCATTTGTTTTCATCATTTTATCTACTTATCCATGCAATTTAATTTAGAATAAATACCAATTAATTTTAGGTTTGATCCACTTCATTTGGCCAAATAAAGTTGCATTTGTGAAATAGAAAAACCTGCTGACGCATTTCCTCCACTGAGCGCAATCCAAGCATCCCTCGCTCTCTACAATCTTCACGAAGTTCATCTTCAGAGAGAGCATCCACACCACCCTCTGCTTGAATCATCTTATCATCGTTCTTTATCCTACAAAGATGACATGTAAGGACAACCAACATTCCAACAGTATTTAAATGGTAGATAAGATACCATTGTAATCTTTTACGCAGCATGTATCGCAAGTAAGCGTCTGTTCCAAAAGGTTGGATTCCCATATACTTGCACATATTCACTAAGCGAGGCCTAATAACAGCACAATTTCAATAGGTTAGTACCAACAATGATATCATACTCAAGTAATACCGCTGAACAAATGACTAAAATCCCCGACCTGCTGATATTATCCAGAGTAAGTTCGTCATTGAACAACTTTGCAAATCCCAAAATTTCCTCATTAGAAACAGAACCGCCTGTTCTGACCTGTATATCAGTTTTGTATAATGAAGCATATTTTGAAAGGAAACTAAATATACAATATTGAATATCATCAAGCTTGCCTTGCTTAAAAAGTCATCAAGATCTTCAGCTGTTTTCTTGACTTCTCCACTCCTAGAATTTTGGACCTCTTTGGCCATCTCTTTAACTGTATCCTGAAGAAACTTTGCGTATTCTATTCTTGCATTTAACTTCCTTTTCAGCGCTTCCTACAGTTAACCATAACCAGGCCACTTAAACATTATGATTACTTGTTGAAGTGAGTCAACATGTTCATTTGAGGTAAGGACTTAATTACAAGTAAGTATTTTCATGCTTGGCGTCAAAGCTAATATCTCCGAATCTAATCTTCCTAAATGGTACGATTCTAAAATAAATAAATGGAATTAACATAATGTAACAAACTAATATTTAGAATACTGTTTGAACTAGCACCTGTTCTTTCATCTTGTCCTGAAAGGTAGAAGCAACATATTGGGGAAGAGTTTCAAGAATACAGGCAGCAAAATTCCATAAAGGGGACAATAATGAAAACAGCAACAGGAACTAGCCGAAAGATATCTGCAGTGGTTCGTGTCAGTTGCTGTCTCTCTCTCCTAGAAAGACTTTTCCCACCAGCAAGCTTAAGAAGCAATCTAGAACTGATTTTCACATCAACACCAAGGAGCTTGATTCCCAACCAGTAATGCTTTAAGGTATCAACAAATTCATTTTTCCAGTGAACGACTTTCTTAGCCCAATCTTCCCTAAATTAAATATGACACAAACATAATGGAGATTAGATGTTGGTTTGCTCAGGTTATAAATAACTTGAAATGGTATATCAAACCTGCTCATAGAAGCCACGGCTCTTAGAGCTGGACCAATCCCCAACAGCATCGCCCAAGTTCTTTTCAAAATCGAATTAACAAGCTTTTGAGATTCAGTAACCTGTTTAGCTTTGACTTTAGCCTTTGCACTGGTCAAACCTTCAACAGCTTGATCACATTCCTCTGGAGATGCTTCCTTCCGCTTATTAGCAACTTGTTCTTTATCCTCTTCCTCACCACCCAAATTCGGTTTAGGTGCTGCTGCCACTGAAGCAAAACTAGAAGACTGCAATACCAAATTAACCCTCGTGTGCAACATATTTCCCAATGTCCCATGTCCTGTAATAGTACGAAATTTTTTATCCCTAAAGAATCCAAATGCAGATAAGTTCTTAACACCCTCATGCCTTATAAAGTATGCATCATCATCATATTTCCTGCTGCTCAAATCACTGAAAGTGTTATCCGAAGTCGAGCTCGAATCACCAGACTCCGAGCATGTGGTACCGATCCCATGGCTCAGACCTCGAATCGAGCGACCAGAAAAATGCAGGTAATCGGACAGAATCCGCCTACGCCTCAAAATTGCTCTAGCAGCCATCATCAAAATACTCTAAGTAACAGATGAACAAATCAAAACCTGCAAATAGTTATCCTCAATCAAAACAGCAAATTAACCCTAACAACCACACCATTGCATCACCAATCGAAAACGATACACTTTAGGGAGAAAACGAACCGCAATCTTCACGTAATAATTGAACGAGTGTTTCGTTCAACTGATCATCTGCAACCTACAAATAACAACAACGAAATCAACAAATCAACATCGGAAACAAACACAGCATTATCACTAGATTCGCCGATCACAATACGGAATCAGAAGTGAAATTAGGGGGCGAAATTCAACAATTGATGTGAGGAAATACCTGTGAACATGATCATACAAAGAAATAGATGATGTATAAACCTATAAGTGGAAGATCACATCAGAGTGAAATGATCTTAAGAAATCAGCAGGTTAATTGAGACTTACAGTGTGGTTATTAAAAGGTGAGGTAGAATGAAAATGAAGAATGAAGGTTTATAGGGGTTTAAGTTTTATAGGGTTGCCTGTTGGGCAAGACACATAACAATATTATAGTATTATTTTAGATTGCCAAATCTTTTTAAGAAAGGCAAATCAGACAAACTACACTAATTTTTATTTTTATGGTAAAAAACTTTTTAATAACGGTGAGGTTATTTTATAAAATATATTTTTATTAAAAAATTATATCTTATAATTTAAATCGAATTTCAAAAAAGTAATTCGGAGTCTCTGTTTCTCTTGTTATCCTCTTTCAAAATAAATAAATAAAATAAATAAAAAATTCATTGTGTCTTTTTATGACACAATGATGTCATTGTGTCTTTCATAATGACACAATGACGTCATTGTGTCTTTCATAAATGACACAATAAAAAACATTAATTTTTTTTTATTTTTTTTATTTTTTTTATTTTTTGTTTATTTTTTTCTTTAGTGAGGACAGCTAGGGAACAAAACACGAAATTACTTTTTTAAAATTCGATTTAGATTGTGAGATATAAATTTTTATGACTTCTTTTTACTTATTATGTCTTCTCACATTTTGTAGCAAAAATATTTCGTATTTGAACCACTTTATTTTGAGAAAGACGGGGTTTAAATCATAATTCACAATATGTGATATATTTGAAAATAATTTAGTTTAAAAGTAAGGAAAAAAATAGGGTTGAAATTATTCTATGTATTACAGTATTAGAAATTTTATAGTTTAAGAGTATTTGTGAAAAGATGTATTTTGTATTAAAGAAAAAAAAAAACATGACAATAATAGAGTATGAGTGTAAAGATTTGATGGCATGTAAAAGAAGATGAAAGTCTATAACTTTGACAAAATCTGAATAATAATGTAAAAGTATCCTGGTATATTCTCTATCCAACAAAAGGATATTATCAAGAGAATAAAATTTTTGAAACGAGTTTATATCGGAGATATCTTTTCGTGGATATTTACATGTCGTATAAAGGATACGTTATATAACTAAAAGTGGCTCCCAGTTAAACGCTTAAGTGGCTTCCAATTAGAAACTTTGCTTATGTTTTAACAAATATAAAGGTAATGGTTTAAATTGTACAGTATAGATTGTGATTAGAAACGTTTAAAAAAATAGGAAAAAAATAATATGAACTGTATTTGAAACCGGGAAACAACAATCCAAATCCATATTTGGATTGGATCTCATAAAAAAATCCTTATTGGAATTTTGAATCGGTTTACTAGAATATATGTTTTATCCGAATAATACTTTAATGAAATGATATATAAATAGGGTTTTTTTTCAACAAATGTATAGGGCATATCTACTTTTATCCAACCGAACTTAAAAACCCAATGTTTTGCCTAGTTTATCATTTGATCCGGTAAATGAAATAGTATTCATTATCGATTATCCAATTAGGTTATTTCAACTCTTTGTAAAACTAATCGATATATTGAAGAGTAGAGGATTGAGAGTCAGAGTTTCAATGAGGTGCAACCATGTTCGAAACCAAATATTAGGAACAAATATGTATTGTATATGATTACATCGAATCACATTTCAAATAGGAAAAATCCAATTCGAATAAACCATTATCTGATCCAATAAACACTTTGTATCTATCCTAAAAATCTAAACAAAAAAATGTCTTTTTTGTGATAGATAAAAATAAACATAGTCCCTTTTTGCCAAATTTTACTTGCAAAGTGAGGGGGTGGGGGCGTTGTCGCCGTAAGGCCGCAGCGGGGGCCGGCGCCCAACATCGTTGTCGGTCCCCCACGTCGTAAAATACCCACGCCATGGAACGTCCACATGTTGTGATTCTCCCCCATTGTTACCACTTTTGACCGTTGCAAACGATCACGTTTCCAACCGCTGGAACACCCATCCCACCCCCACCCCCACCCCAACCGCTAATTGCTTTTATTTATTTTTTTTAAAAATATTACACTATAAACTCTAACCTAAAACTCACAAATTTTACACCATTCTTTTAAACCAAATTACGATGTCTCCGAACCAATGTTGAAGAACGTCCTTATATGGAAACACCAAATCGTCCGGATACGTGGTTGGGAGTTTAATTTCTAGTAATCTACATAGTAATATGATATGTTTTTCAGCCTCACATAAAAAGTAAATGTTTTAAATAATTTCCAAAGACTTTTTATTCATTTAATTTAATGTAGCAGTAGTATAGACCACCCAAATAATATATAGAAAACATAACAATACAATATGAACCATAAATATTAAATAGCACGTGACCTAATAGTATCAAGTAGTTGTACAATAGATGATTCTTATCACATGATTAAAAGTTCAAATCTAATGATAGACCAAAAATCATAAATCTAAAAGCGAGATTAAAGCCTAGAGGGTGTGTATTGATCGTCCTAAAAGATAAATCATAAATAAATACATTCTGTCATAATGAAAGGATATCAATGTGCATTAGAGAATACGTGTAAGAACTTTTTTTTGTGTAGTTTTCTATTTACACATGGCTTTTGATGTAGTTTATATGATTTTTTTTTTGGATTTCGGAGGTTTCGTGAATGTGATTCACGAAAGCATGATGTGACATCAAAAGCAAGTGTGCCAATCAGGCAATCACTTGGGTGGCAGAGTCGACATGTTTCATGAAAGTTATTCGCGAAAGCATCGTCAGTTGTGTTACCACTTTTACCGGATTACCACCGTTAGTTACCACCATTACTTGGATTACCACCATTCTTTGTCACCATGAATCCTGCGTGTATCCTATAATGTCATACATGGAAGCAATCCAACCCCTCCCCAGATCCTACGTAAAGTGGGAGCCAACTCAAACGTCGACACGTTTTTAGTTTTCAAAAATTAGGACTGAGATATTCTAATTAGTTTATCATGGTCTAAACAACAAGTTGGGCTAAATGTAGTTTTCAATATTACACAGATTTATATGCCTCACACAAGAAAACATATATTGACATCTAATGTCTTTAGTTCACGATTGCGGACTTCTGCCAGAAGAGTACTACAAACGACCCGTGTTATATCACGCGTAATATCAACTTTCGATACACGACAACTTTCACAAAACAAGATTCCAATTTACCAACTCCGAATATTATGCAGGTTTCACAAAACAGGATTTCAATTTACCAACTCTGAATATTATGCTTTTTGGTTGAATGTATACACATACGCAACTGTAGACCTGGGCGTAAAACTCCCACCACATGATCCTCTTCACCAGTCGATGCTCAACATTCATAGACTCCAATCTTCATAACCATAGTTACTTATTTTTTTGAACGTCATAAGCATAGTTACTTCCTGTTACAAGATTTCTAATTCTTAATTAACACAAAATAGTGATATATATCCATGCAAAATATGTACTCATAACTTAAAGTGTGAGGTGTTTACGGCTTTTAGGTACCAAAAGCCGAGGTGCAAGGCGCGAGTGTCACATGGGTTACCCCTATCTACAACCAGATAAGCTTTAAATTAAATTATAATTTACGTCCTTTAAATACATACCAACCTGCGCCTTTCGTCCTTAATCTTCATTAGTTACACAGATTAACTGTTATGATAAGGGTTTGCACATGCCGCGTCATTTAATCAAACGTACATTTATTTGGAGTGTTAAAAATGATTTAGGAGGCTACATGTTTCTAGCCTCTTTTACATGTTAGCCGCAAAACTATAGATAATATCTTTATCTTTTGGTTGTTTTTACATACCTGCATCCTAAAGATTGCTATTTTCTAAATTTCCAGAGCAGGGTCCTAAATTTGACGTACATGTGCAAGGAGTGCCGCCTCCAAAACTTGAGGCGCTTTGGATGTGACCTCCATCACCACACCCCTCAGGCATGCTTTTTAAAACCAAGATTCATATAGTTTACAAACTAGAAACAAAGCATCTTACCATGGGAGCTTAAATGTGTCTTTCCACCATCCGTGTTTGGAGCAATTCTTGACAATTTTGTCAAGTCGTATGATGATCTCAAAAAACTTTGGTCTTATAGCCAAATCCGGATACCAACACTCCTCGATTAATCTAGACAATACATATAAAGAAGGAAAAAAGCGTTCTCAGTTATATTCTGAGGTGGAAATTTCAACCCGTTTACTTACGAATGGGTCGATTTGAGGAGTTTTAACTTTAATAGGTATAATAAAAACAACTTAGAAGGAAATGAGTGGTGAAAAGTGTCAAACAGCTCAAAAGTCTCCCAAAGCGTATTTAACGCATATAACCTCCTACATCGCATTTATTCAAAAAAAGTGATTATCATTGAAAAAATATGTCATCTTAATCATATTGATGCCCTAACTATTTATAAAACTTTGAATGGAATGTTTTGGTTCAGCCCAACCAAACTTAATCGGCCCAGACAAGAATATACATGTTTGACCAGAATCTGTTACCACTCATTTCAAACAGAACAAGAAAATACCCGTTTAGACCCAAACCCATCCATTTTGCCACCATTTTAGTATTGTATATGACGGTAACTCGCAATGATTGAAATAATGATTCAGATGTTGTGTAAAAAACAAAATGACTTACTCTTTTAGGTCCGGAGGGTAGTATTTACATTTTATCTTAAACGGTGGTCTCTTTACATCTACACACATCAGCTTAACGGCCTCATAAGGAACCTTGGGATGAAATGGTTGGACACCCTCTATCATCTAATCCCATAGTAAACAAATCAAGATCCAAGATTGAGATAAACATTATAAGAAAATTGATAATCACCAAGAAACTAACAAAACTAGCAATAAATGATATGATGAACACGTATACAAATATATGATATGATGTATTGCTTTATACCATAGGAGGTAAAATGAGCGCTCAGGTGAAGACAATCCACAAACATTATTTATTTTCTTCATTTTTGAATTTTAGGCACTCTCTATACACTTTCTGCCTGTTTGACTCATTCACATCTTAGGTAAAAAAGTTATTGTTTCACATTTGACCCGTTAGACAAAGTGATAACCAAATCAACCCTTTTACCATAAAGGTTTAAAATAGCCACTTCTACTTTGTGTATTCTATAAATCAAAGATATACATCTATCTATATATTTTTGAGTCAAGAAAAAGTTACCTCGTAAAGAATAAGGCCAAAAGAGTACACATCCACACCTCTATCGAATAGTTCATCATTATAAATCTCTGGTGCAATATATAAGTCTACAATCAGAAGGAAAGATTCAGTTACTGATTTGGATAATATTCAAAAATCAATCTTTATATTAATAATGCGCAAAAGAATTGTTTCAATTTTCTGTTGTAACTATGTTACAAAATGTATCTTAGCAAAGAAGAGAACTTTATGTATTTCTAGTACTTACTTGTTTGATCAATGGTATCGGGCCGTGCTAATCTTGCTTTATTTGGAGAAATTTTAGACAATCCGATTAACCCAAAACCTGCAACCTTCAACTGGCCACCAATATCCAGAAATATATTTCTGGCACCTTCCATAATTTCAGTTAATAGAGAAATCTCGAAACACAAACTCATAAAATCCATGTTACAGAATAGTCAACTTCTATTAGTTGCCTTACTTTGGCCTTAAATCACAGTGAATAATTGGGTCTGGTTTACATTCATGAAGATAATTCATTCCCCTGCAAAATCATATTCAATCAAGAAAAGTGAAAGTGTCGTATAAGAAGTATGTGCAATTGGAAAAATGGGCGGCGGGTCACAACTGGTGATATTTAAGGCGTTAAAATGGGTTGTGTTGGGTTGGACACCCCCTCCCTCCCCCACCACAAAAAAAAAAAAAAAAAAAAAAAACCCTTCTTTGGTCCCTTTTTAATTTTATAAATAATAGCAAATAAGATATGATTATAAACAGTGATCGAACTTCTTGAATAAAGCAATTTAGGATGTTGTGAACAATTGAGTATACTCTAGGCAACTTTAAACTGTTTTGACTTTAGATTTAACCCATTGACCAATTAACTAGACATAACCGCAATTGACCTGCTTTTTTCTCATAAATGGATGGGAACGAGTCAACAACCCCTTCTAAAGTACATGAATTAAACTTACATAAAGAGAGTAATATTCTACTTGCCTGGCAATGTCAAGAGCAAATTGAAGAGCACTGGATAGCGACAAGCGTCCTTTGCTTTGAAGATAGGTTCTAAGATCACCCTGAAAAATTCATCATGTATTCAAGCCTTCTTATATACAAATTATTAATCCTTTCTAAATCTTAGTTGTTTTTGTTTTCTTTAACTTACTCCGGGGTGATGCTCGGAGACAATCATCATGGGTACTCTTTGGGTGACAGCTCCAACAAACTGAACCACGTTAGGATGCCGGACCTTTTCCAACAAAGTCAACTCATGTTTGAAAGCATTTCTGCATTTATCAATAAATAAGAGTTCATTACTAGTTACAAGTGTGTTGTGAAGCCATAATACAATAGTTGAGCAGGTCAAGAAACAGGTGCCCTTTTATTACAGGTCGAAATAGTATAAAAGCTATTTTTTCAAGCTTTTATTTTGAAGTAATTAATGTGTTTAACATTCAGAACTTCAAATAAAGAAAATTATGGGTGACTTTTGACCTGCTGGACTCTTCAAGCCATTTCATCTATTAGCGGGATCTATTGCCACTTATAAATTCAATATTCAGAAGCCAAATACAATGAAAAAAATTCAGATATTACATGGCTGACACTTGGCTGGATTTGTACTATGACTATATTTTGCTATACATATGGCCAATAATCACTTTGCTTCGTAAAAAATGACTCAACAAATTAAGCTCGTCTAGCACTAGTCTTTTCTCATATCTTAGATAACTATCAGATTATATTCTTGTAGTTCAAAGAAATATATGAGAATAGAAACAATAGGAATTAGGATGTGAGTAGAGTTGGGAATTTCGACTCAATTCAAATATTAATGCGCCAATCCCGATTATGTTAACTCAAATTAATGAGCCACATCCTTAATCAGATATAACAGATCGACTCGGGTTGTTATATATCTCTATTCTCTAGCGGTCAAATTCAAAAGAGTAGCTTAAAAGGAAATCCATCAGAAGTTGGCCAAAGGGATCGCAAGGTGCCAAAAGTGTACTTCTAGTGCATAAAATCTTCTAAATCATTTTATTAAAAGATGATTTTTTATTGAAATAGCATAACTTTTGTAATCATATATCACACAATGATTGCTTATAAAAATTTTGCGGAAAAAAATGTTTCAGTCAACAAAACACATTGCACATCCAAATTACTCGTTTTGACACATTACCCAGCCCGGCCACCTCTAGAAGCAAGTGTCTTGTAATTCTATCTTTATAGTGTCATAACAAAGTACATGTGTGTTAAGGTTATTACTTATACAGTCATGTATATAATCAACATTTCATCTAGTTTATAATTAATAACATTAACAGATGGAAAGAAAATAAGTCTAGCCACATACATGCGTTCAGGATCAGAAGAGCTATCTTTGTCTAGTATCTTAACAAAAACCTTTGTGCCATTCCATTTACCAACTTGATAAGTTCCCTGTCAAAACATCCGTAAGTTGATGTAAGCATTGGGACAGAATGAGAGAATTATATGACGCATAGACCATAAAAAGCAGTATTAATTCAAAACCACATGTGCATGTAACTATTACTTAAGACTAAGCAAAAACGGTCAGGACCGACCAAACTGATGGCCAAACTGGAACCAGTGTGATTTGGTTCGGCCAGCAGTTTGCATAGATCCTTGCTCTGGTCTGAAACCGAGGGAACTCGATATAAACTGGATCCAACCTAGCCAAAGGTAGCAAATTGATAATCGGGAGCAACATGGGTAAAAAGAGAACAAAAATCATTAGCTAAAATGGGAACGAGTCAAGCCATTTAAAGTCGCCCAAAGTCATCATAATTCGTTTCATTAAAGAAGTTAGATTAGTCTCTTAATATCTGATTTTGTAATCACAATCAGCACATTAAGCATTAACTCAAAATGGAAAATTTAGTATGCAGGCCAACAAATTCAAACGATCACCGAACTAGAAACTAACTTATGTTAAAAGGGAGTCAATCTTGCCTTTGAGACACGATCACCTTTCCGAATTTGAAGGTCACGAGGATTGAGCTCATACTCTGGAACTTGTCGAGGATTAGCAACAAACATAGGTGTCTTTCTTGTTTTCTAACAAATTTAAAACACATATTCATTACACTATTCCAAATTAGAACGTATCAACACATTAAAAACACAATAACTGCATAATACCGGAACTTTGGCTCCACGAGCCTTCAGTATATCGTATGCATGCAAGTTTCCATAGTACTTAGCATCAGCAGCCGCCTATCATGATCAACATTGATAACAATAAACAGATTATCCAATCAAGAAACCAAGTAACAATCCCACCTCAAAAACACATATCAATGAATATTATGATGAATCTAAACTAAGTTAAACACATCAACTAGTCTGATTCAAACGATTTCGATTGGTTTATACCGTGCTGCCCCAACGATCACGAGCATTGATGTTCGCCTTACGGCTCAACAGAAGCTGAACAACATCCACATGCCCTTCACAAGCAGCAATATGCAAAGCAGTACGACCATCAAGATCAATACTATTAACATCAACCCCATCATCAAGCAAATCTTTAACCCCCTGAACGTCTCCTTTACTAGCGACAAACAGTAACTGCATAGTGGAATCTAGGGTTCCAGGGAGAGCAAGATCATCATCCTTCGTGGGTATCCGTTGAATTGGGTCAAGCGATGATTGACGACCAAAGGTGAATCGAACGTTGTTAGGATAAGGATCTAAAGAATTCTGACGCTTGAAGCTCAATTTCGCGTTGACGTTCATGGAACCTGTGGATGATTGACGCGAAATCCCTCGTTTCAGTTGAGTTGCTCGATCCATTGCCATCGTGAATTTGATTGTTTCTTCACCAAATTCGATCGAATTAAGGGAATAAGAGCATGATTTGTGCAGTAACGATGGGATTGAAAAGGGGGAAAGGGGTTGAATCGATCAAGAGGTTGATTGAGCTATTGAAGCTCTTGATTATGATCAAATTGATGGAAGATTGATCGATTGGAAGCTGCTATGAATCTTTAAAAGGTTTAATGATTGATGAATGATGAAATTGAGTGAAATGTAGTTATCTACTTATCTTGATGAACAGATGTACAAGTGTGGAAGATGGAGTGTGTTGAAAGTATGTCAATGTCTGACTCGTTTCATTGCCGCTCAGACGGCCAACGCATTAAAATTCTCAAATTGACCCTTTCGTTAGAATTTTCCTTCAAATATCATTTATTATTGACGTTTGCTAATAAAAACGATAAATCAAAATAAAGAAAGATGATATACTAGAGTCGGTTAAAAAATAAGTAAATTGATGTTAACAGATGTACTATAGAGGCGGATGAGTGCATAAGAGAGGCGGACGATCGTATTATAGAGACGGACGTAATATAGTAAATTTGTCAAACTTGTCACCTATAGTTTGTGTGATTACATCTTCTTTCATTCACGCTCACTTTTTGTTGTATTTCATAGTGAAATTGATTGAGATCGGAAGTCCTATTCGTTTAGCATCTTTTTATCTCTTTTATTTGCAGGTTAATAGTTATGCTTTTACAGCTTGTTTGCATCATGAATTATAATTTTCTCCTGTTATTATATCTTCTGAAAATAAGTGTAAAATGTCTATTAAATTATTTTTTATACAATGTGTCTTAAATCTAGAGTTATAAATTATAATATTTTATTGATATTAGTAAACTAAAATGGCATGTTTAACAAGTTTACATCAAAAGTTGATCAATGTCTATTTCTAAGCATGTAATCTACTAAATCTTTTTCAATTCATCAAGGTCGGCTATTAATATAGTTTTATTCAATAATTTAACAAGGGTCCTAATAAATAGACACCCACTTTTTTAAATCGACACCCCCCTATACGCCGCGTATGGGTCCATACGCGGCCCATACCCGGCGTATAGGGTACGACCATTAATGCGACATTAATGACTGACAACCGACGTCACATCACTTCACCTATACGGGGCGTATAGGTCCATACGCCACGTATAGGTCGGTGTCGATTTAAAAAAGAATATAAGCTATACGCCGCGTATGGGCCCATACGCGGCGTATAGATCCTCGGCTTACTATATCTTTCAAATTTTCTATTTTTTACACACACTTCAAAAAAACACTCTCGTATAGCACTATACTACACGTATTGATCTTCGGCTTTTCAACATCCAGGTACGTATTATTGTTCATACATCATTATTATGTTAATCGTTCATTGATTTAAACATTAAAGTAGTGTTTTATGCCCCAAAATGCGTGATTTAAAAACTGGAATAAAGAACTATACGCCGGTACAGCCCCGCGTATAGGGCTATACGCAGCGTATAGTTCTTTGGTTGGGGACGAAGACACATTGGTGTGTACCCTATACGCGGCGTATAGATATATACGCGGCGTATAGGGTATTGCAATACGCGACTTGGGGGCCATACGTGGGTCCCCATACGCGGCGTATAGGGTCGGTTCGACCTATACGTTGCCCTGTGACCCATACGCTGCTACCCTATACGCGGCGTATAGCCCTATACGCGGCGTATAGGGTAAATATATATATACAAATACATATATATGTATATAGGCATATACATATACATATACATATACATATACATATACATATACATATACATATACATATACATATACATACACATATACATATACCTATACATATACATATACATATACCTATACATATACATATACATATACATATACATATATATGTATATACACATATACATATACATATATGTATATGTACATATATACATATAACATGTATATGTATATGTGTATACATATACGTATACGTATACGTATACGTATACGTATAAGTATACGTATACGTATACGTATACGTATACGTATAAGTATACGTATACGTATACGTATACGTATACGTATAAGTATACGTATACGTATACGTATACGTATACGTATACGTATACGTATACGTATACGTATACATACACATATACATATATATATGTATATGTGTATATATATATATAGATACGTATACGTTGTTTTTGACCTATTTGTTCACCTGTGCAGATATGTCTTCCGATTCTGAGATTGAGGGTGACGTTGTTGACCATATTGCCGAGCATCCTTGGCTGCAGTTTGATGCCGGTTCCGTTGAGCACGCTAAGTGCTCAAAATTTATTCGGATGAAGATCGGTCATCAAAGGCCGTAGATTGGGAGGTGATGGCTGAGTTGGGAGAGCGCGATCGTCTTGCTGCTATTATCGGAGACGATACGCCGTGGAGGCGTCTTTTTGAGATCGCATTCTTACCGTCCCACCGTGAGCTGGTAGTGGAGTTTTTTATCCACATTTACATATATTCGTCCAGATGAGATGGTGGAGGACGATGAGCGATCGGAGATATCTTTTACGCTTTGTGGACATGCACATCAGATGTCCATTGAGCAGTTTGCAGTTGTCTCTGGGCTTTATTATGAGCCGGAGACTGTTACCCCTCTGTTCACTGAGGGTATTACTGAGATGGAGGAGGGCACATTGAGAGAGTGGTGGCCTGAGATTGCCGGAGGTCCGTTTCAGAGGACTAAGGGCAGGGTCACCGGCATTCGAGATCCTCTCATCCGTTATCTGCATCGGATGATCGCCACGTCCATCACGGGACGTGGCAAGAGTCGGGAGTGGTGTACCATTCCTGACTTATTTTACTTATACTGTTTGATTACGGGGACCAGGTGTAACCTGGCGAGGTGTTTGGCGGAGTATTTTGCTTCGTATTATCATCGGCAGGAGCGAGGAGCGGTGTACGGCGGCGCGTACATCACGTTGATTGCCCGATCTTTAGGTTATCTTCCTCGGCATCTTGGTGACGTGTCTCCGCCGATCGAGCCGGTGAGATTAGATCGTCGTACGCTATTCGGCATGCGTATTATACGCCAGTTTCCGGTTGGCATACGATTCTCTCTTCGACCCGGGGAGATCTTGCAGCCGGCACCAGTTCAGCAGCTCGGCATTGTCGATCCACTGCAGCAGCACGGGCAGCCGCATGATCAGCCACCACCGGACGAGCAGCCACATGATCAGCCGCCTCCTCAGCCACATCAGCCGCCTCCTCAGCCTCAGATCCCACGACATATTTATAGAGAGGTGAGGCTGCCTGCACGTGTGGAGACATTGTTGCAGGATATGTCTAGGAGCTTACGGCAGCAGAGTCGACGGCTCGATCGCGTTGAGGATCTGATGGAGTGGCAGGTTCAGTCAGAGATGGCGCGGCGTTCTGGTACTGATCCTCCGCCGTTGCCACCGCCTCGAGATTACCCTGACTCCCCGTAGTTTTGTATTGTAATTTTTATTTTGTTATGTAATTTAAAAACTTTGTAAATATATTATCAGTTTATGTTTATCTTTTATGTTTATTATCAGTTTATGTTTATCTTTGTAAATATATACAGACATACAGACATACATACATACATACATACATACATACATACATACATACATACATACATACATACATACATACATACAGACATACAGACATACAGACATACATACATACATACATACATACATACATACATACATACATACAGACATACAGACATACAGACATACATACATACATACATACATACAGACATACAGACATACAGACATACATACATACATACATACATACATACATACATACAGACATACAGGCATACATACATACATACATACATACATACATACATACATACATACATACGTACAGACATACATACATACATACATACATACATACATACATACATACATACATACATACATACATACATACAGACATACAGACATACAGACATACATACATACATACATACATACATACATACATACAGACATACAGACATACATACATACAGACATACACACATACATACATACATACATACATACATAAATACGTACAGACATACATACATACATACATACATACATACATACATACATACATACATACATACATACATACATACATACAGACAGACATACAGACATACAGACATACATACATACATACATACATACATACAGACATACAGACATACATACATACAGACATACACACACACATACATACATACATACATACATAAATAATTTTAATTCAAATTATATATATATTAAAACTCAAAAAATTAAAAAAACATATACATATATAAACTATACGTCGCGTATAGACCCATACGCGGCGTATAGCTCCTCCACTACAGTCCTCTTGCGACCACGTACAGTGCTAATGCGACCATTATTTTGTACTATACGTGGCGTATGGTCCCATACGCCACGTATAGTACAAAATAATTGGTGCTCATGCGACCACTACAGTCCTCTTGCGACCAATTATTTTGCACTATACGTGGCGTATGGATCCATACGCCACGTATAGTACAAAATAATTGGTGGTGTCAGATGTACTTTTTGTACCATGTACGATTACATGGTACATACGCTGCGTATAGGATCCTATACGTGGAAGACGTGGCAAGCCTATACGTAGCGTATAGGCCCATACGCTGCGTATAGGGTCCTATACGTGGCGTATGGACCCATACGCCACGTATAAATTATTTCGATATGACATGACCCAAGATTCGTTTTCACCTATATAACAACGATTTCGATAACACTTTCGATATGCTTTCGATTCCTGTAAATCCCAAACGTATTTCTCTCTCAAAATATCACACTTTTTGTTCGTTCGGTATGTCGTTTTGGGACGGTAACTATTTGTTTGGTTAATATTCAAATGAATATTCAAATGAATATTCGTTCGTGGTGGATAGTAATCAAGATGATGCGTACGTTCAATCTGCTTACGAGACAGGACTGCCAGATTTAAACCAATCGTATGTTCCCGATGATGAAGTTGAGTTTTGCCGAGAGTCAACTTACGACACGCAACAAAATAATATACTCTCGAGTGATGAAAAACAAACGACAAAAGTATCGTTTGAAACATCTCAAAATTTTTTATCTCTCGATGAGCTAGTCTGTTGGGCTGTTAATAGAGGACGTGATAATGGTTACGTTATTATTACACGAAGATCAAAGAAAAAAGAAGGTCAGGTCGTAAAGGTATGGCTTATCTGTGATCGTGCGGGCGAACACAAAAGTAAAGCGACAGTTAGACGATCTGGTAGCAAAAAAATCGGATGTCCTTTTAAATTGGTAGGGATATACGACAACAAACGTCGTTCGTGGAAATTAGAGGTGCGAAGTGACGAACATAACCATGATCCTGCTCAACATATGGAGGGGCATCCTTTTGTAAGAAGGTTTTCTCAAAACGAATACAATTTGGTGGAGCAGCTTACTGATCAGAACATGGAGCCTCGTAGCATCTTATCAGCTATTAAAAAGCAAAATCCTAATAACGCATCAATAACCAGAGACGTATACAACGCTTAATATAAGATAAGAAGTGAAAGAAAAGTCGGTGAAACACCAATGCAAGTCTTAGAAAACCTTTTATCTATTAAAAGGTACGTTTATTACACCCGAGAAGATCCCGATACTAATGTCGTAGAAGATATATTTTTTTGTCATCCTAAATCATACGACACTTGGCGTGCATTTCCGCACGTGCTGATGATAGACGCTACATATAAAACAAACATGTACAAGCTTCCGTTTGTTCAGATTGTTGGTGTGACCTCCACACACAAGACATTTTGTGTTGCTCATGCGTTTATTAGCAAAGAACGGAAGATAATTTTGAATGGGTGCTTAATAGATTGAAAGATACGTTAAGCAAGTGTATGGAGCCGCGCGTCATAATAACAGACAGAGATCTCGTTTTAATGAACGCATGTGTTAAAGTGTTTCCGAATGCTTCAAAGTGTTTATGCAGGTGGCATATTGATGAAAATATCGCGAAACACTGTAAAGCAAGTTTTACGAAAGATGACTGGAGAAAGTTTAAATATGCATGGGCACGTTTGTGTGAGTCTCCCACGGCGGAGATTTACGAGTATAACTATAACCTTCTTTACGAACGATTAGTTGAAGCGAATCGAGAAAGTAAGTTTTTATTATATTTTAATTATGTTTTATTATATTTTCAATATATAATTTAAGCGTGATTTATTATATTTTCAGAGGTATTGTCATATATAAACAGAAACTGGTTAGAGAGTTACAAAGAAATGTTTGTATCAGCCTGGACTAACTTGAACCGCAATTTTGGCCAACGCACAACAATAGGGTGGAGAGTCAACATGCAAATTTAAAAAGATATCTTAAATCAACAAATAGCTCACTGGATAGACTTGTGGAGTTTGTAGATCATTGGTGAACGCACAAGAGGTAAATTTAAAAGAAAGCTTTGAGACAAGCAAAATTAAAACCATGAATCATCATAAACTTCCGCTATTTGATTACTTAACAGGCAAGGTTTCACACATAGCTCTTGATTTATTAGTTGCCGAAAACACTAAATTGCATGTGATGCGCTCTGCAAATGCAACATGTGGTTGTCATCTTTTCACTAGTTGTGGCTTGCCTTGTGCTTGTCGGCTGGAAAAATATGAACATTCTGGTAATAGTCGCTCCATCATTATCATTTTTCTATTAAAGTGACAAATTATGTATTAATTTATACTTTATAATGCAGGCACTAAAATTCCATTAGATGCAATTGACGTATTTTGGACGAAGCTTGATAACATTAAGCCATCATATACGGTGGATGAAAATTTGATGTTGAAGAAGAAATGGAACGGGTGAAACAACAAATAATGACACAACCCGCAGCTGTAAAATTTAGTTTGGTGGAAAAAATAAAAAAATTGTGTATCCATGGAAAAATAACAAAAAAGCGCCTGTTGTTCAAACAGATATTCGCGGTCGTCCAACGTTAAAGGTTCAACAACAAAAGTACGACACTCAACAAAGTACGTGCGACAT
Organism: Flaveria linearis; assembly: GCA_024085815.1. Taxonomy (NCBI): domain Eukaryota; kingdom Viridiplantae; phylum Streptophyta; class Magnoliopsida; order Asterales; family Asteraceae; genus Flaveria; species Flaveria linearis. The sequence goes on from JABSNV010000649.1 coordinate 61,542, forward strand.
GCCGAGACATAGCTCGTTTATTGCGTCTCACATTTCCGGAAGAACAAGTTCAGCTGTAAAGCCCCAGAAGCCTGCCATGCAACGTAGTCGTTCAACATCATCTAAAGTATCACGGGGTACTAATGAGTTTTCTTCGATTGTCGGAGATAACCAATTAAACAATATAAACAGGTTAAAAAATTGGATTCCGTCAATCTTTCATCAGTATATTTCACGTATACGAGATGTCCGACCCGATGGGAATTGTGGTTTTCGATCAATAGCTTTAGGCTTAGGGTTTGACGAAAATAAGTGGATGTATGTGCGGACACAGCTTTTAGAAGAGTTGGACAGACATGAATTGGAGTACAGAGAAGTTTTCGATACTTTGTACCCCGGACAGTATAACGAATTACGTCACACCATCGATTGGCAAAGTGTGGAACCTGCACCAGAAGAACATTGGATGATAATGCCGTATACGGGATTAGTGGTTGCTCAAAAGTTTGGGGTTATTCTTCATTTACTAAGCAATAATGGTTGTCAAACATTTTTCCCATTATGGGCTGATCCGAAAACTGTCATGCCTCATCATATCGTGTCGATTGTTCATGTCAACAACAATCATTTCGTCCACGTTAAGTTAGAAGGAGATTATCCGATGCCAACATTAAGTAATCTTTGGATTCTTAACCGAAGCGTACGTGCTGCAGAATGGGAGATTATGTATAGGATTCGTATCTCGGAATACAACGCAATAATAGAGAATAACCGAGAACCCCCGGCTTATATAAATTTATTTTAATTTATAATTTGTAATATGCGAATTATATATTTTAATTTTAATTTTATTATTGTATTCATATTGTATATATTAAAATAAAAACTCAAAAAATTAAAAAAAAATAATATATAAGTTATACGCCGCGTATGGTTCCATACGCGGCGTATAGCTCTTCCACGTATGGGTCATAAGTCACGTATGAGTATAAAATGTCAAACCCTATACGCCACGTATGGTCCCATACGCTGAGTATAGGGTATAAAACGTCAAATCAACAACATACCCTATACGCCGCGTATGGACCCATACGCGCCGTATAGGGTATAAAACGTTAAATCAACAATGTACCCTATACGCCGCGTATGGACCCATACGCGGCGTATAGAGTACAGGGGTGTTGATTTAAAATTAAGGGGTGTCTAAATAAAGGGACCCTTTAACAAATGGTTTTTTCTTCCTGCAAGTCTATAACTACTTGACTCAACCACACAAAGAAATTTTACTGCTTTTATTTCTCATAATGAGTTATAACATACAATTCATGTCTTAAAACTTTTTAAAGTTGGTTGTGACTGAAATCAGACATATATTCATAATATTTACTCCTTTGCATTTCTCAACCTCCAATACAATCTTTGTGAGCCGACAGCAAAACTCAAAAGGCACATTAAGTATTCTCGGATAATATATATGTGTCGGTGAGTCAATTGCAAGACTCAAAAACACATGAAGTATTCTCGGATAATATATACGTGTTGGTCAAGATAACTTTACCTGCCTTATTATAATCCAATTTTATATTCACTTTACCAACCAAATTAAGTGAAAAGAGTATATTCGGAGATGCCGTTTATAGGTGAGCATGCAATGTTACTCTACACCATATGTAGGTTCTTATGAGGAATTTCTTGTGATGGTATTAGAAGATATTCCCAATATCTATGATGTTACCAGCCATATATTATTTTTATCCTCTTAAGTCTTAACCTCATTCAATATGTACTCATATCATAACGATTTAAGTTCATCCATTTTCCACCTCAAGTAGAAAAGCACAACATCGAGAACGGAAATAAAGCAACTAAATCTCATAGATTGACATAAATGATAATAATAATAATAATAATAATAAATATAGTCATTTGAAATAATAAACAAATATTTTTTATTCTTAGGAGAAAATTCATGAATATGACGTTTAATGGGTAATTAGGTACCCGACAAAAATTTAGGTACATTCAGGGTTTTATAAGACCTATTTAAAAAACTAATCCTATTTTCATCACTAGGATCATATATATACATATTTGCTTCACATCAAAGTTGAAGTTTTTTGTTTACTTTTATGGTTTTGGATAGAGGTATTTATATTAAGATATTTGAAAATTTTAAATACATGATTTCACTATCCAAAATTTCAAATTCCTATGATGTTTTTGAAATTTTGAGATTCAGGATATGATTCGAATAATAAAACATATATCCGAAATAATAAAAAATAAAGAATATATATATGTATATATATGTATATATATGTATATGTATATGTATGTATGTATATATATGTGTATGTATATATATGTGTGTATATATGTATGTATGTATATATGTATGTATGTATGTATGTACGTATGTGTGTGTATATATATAAATATATTTATATCAAAATTGGATTATAACTTTTCCAAAATTTCTATTCTAATCCGAGAAATCCAATATCGGAATTTAGTTTCACAATCTCAATTTTCATTTAATTTGAGTTTAGAATGTCAGGTGATTCATTTAGATATTTTTATACACATTCAGTTTTTTTAAGAAAATGATTTGATTGTGGTTTTAAAATTAAGTAAATATCATTTGATGTCTTTGAATAATAAAAAAATGTTACTCCCATTATATCATTTTGATTCTTGCCAACGTTGTGACATTTAGTTTTTATCAAGGTTTGTCTTATCAAATAATTTTAAAAGGATTTGCGACATACCCAAAATTATATGAACACAATAGTTTGTATTGTTTTGAAAACACTTACAAAAGAGCTCACAGGGTGTATTTAAAGTAGAATTTAAAGGTTGCTAGGTCAAAGAAGACGTTATGTGTAACACCCCAACCCGGGTAGGGCTGACGTGTCACATAAACAGTAAATCAGAGTTTCATAACGATAAGATTAAAGGACTAAGAAACACTCAAATTCTTACATAGGTCCAAATAATTTAAATAAAGTCTTAAAATCAAAATACTATTAAATCTTATTAATCCAAATGTTCTCATCCTAACTTCTTGAGTTAACACTCTTCACTCGTTCCCCTGAGCCCCTTGAGTACCTGCTATAAAAATAAGAGAAAACAACAAAAGAAAATACGGCTGAGCCAAAGAATGCTCAGTAACGGAAATAAACGATAGCAATACAATGATCAATAATGATAACAATGAGATGATCAAGTTGAAAATCAAATGATAATGATCATCTAAAAGGAATACCCATATGAGCCAATAACAATAACAATTAACAATGTGTACATTAGCTGCAGTTCTAATGCACCAATATGTGAGATAGGAATGTGGGCACACACACCTAACCATCTCACCAATAAACAATAACAATGATATCCTAGGATCGATCCATACGCCTCCTTTAACAATAATCAATATGTGTAACAACTTAGCACATAATAATAATGTAGAGACGCTGTGGTCTAATCGCTCTGCCACAGATAGAGCACGTCACTTGTGCCACAATGACGCCCTATGTCCCCATAGGTGGATGTGCTCGGGTATGGAGGTCAATAATACAATCAAGTCAATATAACACAATAAGTTACACTAGAGCTCATAACCCTTAATCAAGGTTACTAGCTATAATCAATCATTTAGGAAGCATGTGATAATGAGTACAAAGCAGATAAAGGCTATCACATGCAAACAATATCAACTATACAATAAACACTTATAACAATAATCTTATGGATTTGATAACCAACAAGTCAAGTTAAGAATTCAAAATACAGATCAAGAACGAGAGGTATTCATGCTACGAGAGGGAAAGGTCGGAATCCGTACCTTATACACGAATGACAATAATCAGAAACAAAGTCTAGGCTCGGTTAACGCCGTGAGAACCTACGATAACGTAACGCAAATTATAGTTTGAAAAATTCCAGTTCTGCCTCTGTCTTTTCGCACTCGTTAAAAATACTAAACGACGTTTAAAAATTCTGAAAATCTCCAGTTTACTAGATTATTGAGTTCTGAACAACTTTCATTTAGAAAAGTTTCTGATTTGGATTACCGAAATATGAGAAAAACGTGGATCTTTACAGCTGCGCAGAACTGCTAGCTGTTATGAAAACGACTATTTGGAGGTCTAAACGAATGAGTTTTTCTATGTTTTATATATCAACAGATTTGTTTTTCGACGAACTTCGTCATGGACATAAGGTTTAACTGATTTGGATCTGTTATGATAAAGTTATGGCCTCCGTAAGTTGGCTGTAAAATACGGAACTAAATCAACTATTTAAAGCTTATTTTTAAACAAAATGAACTATTTATAACGTTCGTTAACAATATATATATAAGAATTTCAAGGTCTTACTAGACTAATTTACAGAAATTAATTAGGTATTTTTATAAAAAGAACTTTTATATTTAATCATATTTTTACCATTTATCTAAACGAATCCATAAAAATAATTAAACTAAATTCCTTCGTTATATTGTTTTATAAAGGTTTTAAAAGAAATAAATTTCTAGAAATTAATTTAATAATCTTTAGAATAACAGAGTTTATAAAAATTATTTTTATAATTTTAGGAAATTTTCATATATTTTTAATAGTATTAAAAAGGCCTAAAAAAATATTGGGAGAGGGCCGGGTTCGAACCCGTGACCTCCTCCCCATAATCCCACACCCGAACCAGTGAGCCAAAGGCTCCAAATCGATTAGAACACAGCCCCAATTCCTTTTAAACACTTAATCCCAGTTTCCCCCAAATCTAAGAACCCTAGTTTTCGATTCGAATCAAATTGACCACGAATTCGATTTTGTTAACTATTTTAAGCATAGGGCTTTTGATCCTTGAATGAAACCGAGTGTGTAGGTGGTTCTAATTACCTGAATAAAGATAAAACGAAGTCGAACACCTTGTTGATCAAGCCGCGGTCAACGTGGATCTGATTTTGGATCAAATGATGATAATAATCAAATTAACTTCACAGGTAGCTTCAAACTAGGTCAAAGATCGAATGCCCTCTGTCAATTTCATGAATTGATGCTCATAAGGCCGAGATCGATTTAGTTGCAGGTCGCGGGGAAGACAGAGATCGAATCGAGGTTTGTGTTTGTTTCTGTTGGATTTGTGAGTTGGAAACGATTGGAAACAGGTATATGATTGATTAGGTAACATTCAATTCAATTATTATGTCTGTGTAGTGCGATTTAAAAATGATAAAGTGACCGAAAGTTGGTGATTTCGTGAGTTGTAATCCGGTTGTTAATACTCAATTACATCGCGTATTGTAGTGGGAATCTTCGTCACGATCGCATTGGTGTAAATTGGAGACAAAACCGCGGCTTAAAACCGGGTTTTTGTGTCTCGCCGGAGCCGCCGGACTTGGCCGGAAGAACTCGCCGGAATCACGGTTAGGGGGAGAGAAAAAACAGAAAGCTTTTAAAATTTTTACAAAATGGTCCCTGAGGTTTAATGTTCCTTCAATTTTTACACAAAACTTATAAATTCAAGTTATAAAAAATAGCAAAATCACCCTCTATACTTTTATTTCTATTATTAATATATTATTATTGTTATTATTATTATTATTATTTTTACTATTATTATTATTATTATTATAATTATTATTACGGGTATTATAATTCTACCCCCCTTAAAACAATTTCGTCCTCGAAATTCTAAATAATGTAGCATGAATCCTTCTGAAAATACAATACGGTGAAAATAATACTTCTTTAAGCACACACCACTTACGAATAGAGTAATCACTAACAGTTAGGCTTAGAACAACTTACACTCAGTTGTCGAATAAGTATGGATACTGTGAACGAATCATTTCTTCTGTCTCCCATGTCGCCTCGCGTTCAGAATGATTTTTCCATAAAACTTTAACGAACGGTATAGACTTGCGTCTCATAACTCGTTCTTGACGATCAATAATAGCTTCAGGTTCTTCTTCATAAGAAAGATCTTCTTGAATCGCGTGAAGAGGGTAACTAATAACGTGCAACGGATGATAGTTGTACCCCTCAACAAAGAGACATGAAAGACGTTGTGCACATGTGACAGTTGAGGTGGTAAAGCCAAACGGTAGGAGACTTCACCAACCCTTTCAAGAATCTCAAACGGACCGATAAAACGTGGACTTAACTTTCCTTTAATTCCAAATCGACGTATGCCACGACAAGGTGACACTTTGAGAAACACATGATCTCCGACTCTAAATTCCAACGCTCGTCGGTGTTGATCGGCGTAACTCTTTTGTCTAGTTTGGGCTTCTTTCAACTTCTCTCTGGCAATGGCAACTTTGTCATTTGTAATTCTAACCAATTCCGGTCCTTCGATTATCTTTCTCCAACCTCATTCCAACATATCGGTGCTCTACATTTTCGACCATATAGAAGTTCAAACGGGGCCATATTTATACTAGCCTGCCAACTATTATTATACGCGAACTCAACTAAGCATAGATACTCATCCCAATTGCCCGTCCATTCGAGTGCGCATGCTCTAAGCATATCTTCCAAAGTCTGAATAGTGCGTTCAGATTGTCCGTCAGTCTGCGGATGGAAGGCGGTACTAAATCTTAACTTGGTTCCCCGAGCATTTTGGAAACCCTTCCAAAAGCGTGACGTGAAACGCGGATCTCTATCACATACAATCGATGATGGCGTGCCATGAAGTCGAATAATATCTTGCAGAAATACCTCTGATAATTTGCTAACTGAGTAACCCTGTTGGATGGGCAAGAAATGAGCCGACTTTGTGAGTCTATCAACTACGACCCAAATGGCGTCGTTCTTCTTGAATGTTTTTGGTAGGCCTGTAACAAAGTCCATGGAAATATCATCCCATTTCCACACAGGAATATCTAATGGTTGCAGTAATCCACTAGCTCTTTGATGCTCAATCTTTACTTGCTGACAAGTTAAACAATGACTCACATATTTAGCTACATCTTCTTTCATACCATTCCACCAAAAGTTCTGCCTTAAATCTCTATACATCTTAGTGGCTCCCGGGTGAATAGAGAATGGTGAACTGTGTGCCTCTGCTAATAAGGAGTCACGAAGGGTTGAGTCATCTGGCACACATAATCTATTCCCACACCAGATAACTCCTTGTTCATCAACTCGAAACTCAGATTGTTTCCCTATCTTCAAATTTTGTAATATCGCCCAAAGTTCTCCATCTTGATTCTGAGCTTCCTTGATCCGTGTAATAAGATCAGATTCTATCCTCATCTTGGCTAGATAACCGTTAGACTCACCAAGCTGTAACCCAACTTCCATTCTATCCAGATCTGAGATAATCTGTGGTTGGATTTGAAGACATGCTACTCCACCTGCACTCTTTCGACTGAGAGCATCTGCCACGACATTCGCCTTGCCCGGATGATACTGGATGTTGGCATCGTAATCCTTGAGTAGTTCTAACCATCTCCTCTGCCTCATATTGAGTTCTTTTTGAGTGAAAATATACTTAAGGCTCTTATGATCAGTAAAGATGTCACATGTCTCTCCATACAAATAATGTCTCCAAATCTTTAATGCAAACACTACAGCTGCAAGCTCTAAGTCATGTGTTGGGTAGTTTACTTCGTACGGTTTAAGTTGTCGGGAAGCATAAGCAATAACTTTACCATGCTGTATAAGAACACAACCGAGTCCCTTCTTCGATGCATCACTATAAACTTGGTATCCGCCAGAACCCGAAGGTAACGTAAGAATAGGGGCAGATACCAGTCTTTTCTTCAGTTCCTCAAAACTCTTTTCTCTATCCTCGTTCCACGTAAATTTTACACCCTTTCTCATTAGTTGAGTTAGAGGTAATGCTACACGAGAGAAACCTTCCACAAAACGTCGGTAATAGCCCGCTAAACCAAGAAAACTACGAACTTCAGTGACGGATGTCGGTCTAGGCCATTTAGTAATAGCTTCCACCTTTGCCGGATCCATAGTGATACCTTTAGCTGATACAACATGGCCTAAAAATGCCACTTGTTCAAGCCAAAAGTCACACTTAGAAAATTTAGCATATAACTTCTTTTGGCGTAAGGTCTCCAAAATCGTGCGAAGGTGGTCTTCATGCTCCTCTCTACTTTTAGAAAATACCAAGATGTCATCGATAAAAACAATTACAAAGCGGTCCAAATACTCATGGAACACTCTGTTCATGAGGTCCATAAAGACAGCTGGAGCATTAGTCAAGCCAAAAGGCATAATTAGGAACTCATAGTGACCGTAACGGGTGCGGAATGCTGTCTTAGGAACATCTTGATCTCGGATCCTCAATTGATGGTATCCTGATCTGAGGTCGATCTTAGAGAAGAACTTTGCTCCTTGTAGTTGATCGAAGAGATCGTCAATACGCGGTAACGGATAGCGGTTCCGGATAGTAATCTTATTAAGCTCTCGGTAGTCGATGCATAGACGCATACTACCATCTTTCTTCTTCACAAATAATACCGGTGCCCCCCATGGTGAAACACTTGGTCTAATGAATCCGAGTTGTAATAACTCCTGCAGTTGTTCTTTCAATTCCTTCAACTCTACTGGGGCCATCCGATAAGGTGCCTTAGAAATAGGTTCCGCCCCGAGGATTAAATCAATAGTAAACCCGACTTCACGCTCAGGTGGTAACCCTGGAAGTTCTTCAGGAAAGACATCAGAGAATTCCCGAACAATAGGAAAGTCTTCAATACGAGGAGTATCCGCTGATGTATCTTTTATAGAAGCTAAGAATCCCTCACATCCACGGAATATAAGCTTTTGGGCTTTCAGAGCAGAGATAATTTTGAGAGGCTTCCGAGGTAGGCTCCCTTGGTAAACTAAGTCAGGATTCATAGGATCACCAAATAGCACACGACGAGTTTGACATTCTATGGTAACCTGGTGTCGCGTTAACCAATCCAAGCCAAGAATAATATCGAAATCACCCATGTGCATAGGAAATAGGTTAGCCTCTCTTATGGTTGATTCGATCTGAATAGGACAGTTTTGGTACACTTGTGAAATAACAATCGATTCTCCAACAGGAGTAGAAATTACTAATGCAGGCTCTAGAGCGGTAGGCATGATCGTAAGGCGCTTTGCGAATAGATGAGACACTATCGAGTGGGTGGAGCCAGTATCAAACAATACAGAAATATCATAGTCACCATAACGAAGTATACCACAAATCGTACCTATATATTGATAACTAATGAGATACTAACGATGGTAAAACTAGAATCAATGGAAGTAGATTATGATTATTAGAATGAATTTGTACGGGAAGATGTACCTGGAGCATTAGCAGCTTCCCCTACAGTTAGTGCGAATACTCGACCTCCAGTAGTGGGTGGCGCATTGGCTCCCTTAGCATCATTCTCTGGTCGGTTCCTCGCCTTTGGGCATTGACTAACCCTATGCCCCATATCTCCACAACCAAGACAAGCTCCTGTAAGTCGACGATAAGTTCCGGGATGATGCTTTCCACAATGAGTACACATCGGATGTCTGGAAGGATTGCCTTTTTGATTCACCGGTTGAGCTGCAATTGGTTGTTGATAGGGTATCATTTGACCTTGACTTCGAGTCTTACCATGCCATGGCTTAGTGTTCTTCCCCGATCCTTGATTTTTCTGACGATCATTTCCATTTCGGTCAGATCCTTGAGATGACTCACCGCCAGCCTGAATACGAGTCCCATCTCTACTGCGCTTCTTATTATCCTCAAATTTTAACAAAAATTCTTTTCTCTCCAAGTCCACCCTTTTTGCAGCCCTAACTGCTTCCTCAACACTGTTGAAAGTGGAGTGAATAATAGCCTTACGAATCCGATCACATACTGCCCATTGATACTTTTCAGCCCGTTCCTCAGGTGGTCCAGCAGAAGAACCTAGAAATCCCAACAGTCGATAAAACCGGTCTGTAAAATCAGTGATGATTCATCGTTTCGTTGACGGATGTTATCATACTCCCGCCTGTATGCTGCTTTATCCACATTCGTAAAATACTTGTCGAAGTATATGGAACGAAAATCATTCCAAGATAGAGTCTCCATGAACTGTTCGCCTCCTCTTTCAGCTACCACATTCTCCCACCATACTTGAGCATCTTCCTCCAGCTTATAAGCAGCTAAACCAGCCCTGTACTGCTGATCAACTCTAAGCACGGTAAAAATTTTCTCAATATGAGCGATCCAGTCTTTGGCCACTGCAGGTGTAGCCGCCTTAGTGAATGATCGTGGTTTTTGCTTTTGAAATCGCGCTAGCCAAACGTCTGCACCAGTTGGATTTGGATTCGGGTTTGGATTTGGGTTTGGATTCGGATTCGGATTTGGGTTTGGATTTGGATTAGGATTTGGGTTTGGGTTTGGATTTGGGTTCGGATTACGTACCGGATCAATCAAAGTCGGTAGTATAGCAGTAAGTGCTTGGGTCATAGCACCAACAAGGTTTGGATCAGGTCCATTCGACCCGCTAGAATTTAGTGAATTACGGCTGGGAGGCATCTAAAATGAAAACATTTCACATTAATCAGAATAACGTGAATTAGAAAATAGCCATATAATATATAAAGAACCTAACCCAATGTCTACCCAATCCTCACATGTCTTAATTATTTACTTTAAGTTTTCTACAGGAAGGAGCCTAAGCTCTGATACCATAACTGTAACACCCCAACCCGGGTAGGGCTGACGTGTCACATAAACAGTAAATCAGAGTTTCATAACGATAAGATTAAAGGACTAAGAAACACTCAAATTCTTACATAGGTCCAAATAATTTAAATAAAGTCTTAAAATCAAAATACTATTAAATCTTATTAATCCAAATGTTCTCATCCTAACTTCTTGAGTTAACACTCTTCACTCGTTCCCCTGAGCCCCTTGAGTACCTGCTATAAAAAAGAGAAAACAACAAAAGAAAATACGGCTGAGCCAAAGAATGCTCAGTAACGGAAATAAACGATAGCAATACAATGATCAATAATGATAACAATGAGATGATCAAGTTGAAAATCAAATGATAATGATCATCTAAAAGGAATACCCATATGAGCCAATAACAATAACAATTAACAATGTGTACATTAGCTGCAGTTCTAATGCACCAATATGTGAGATAGGAATGTGGGCACACACACCTAACCATCTCACCAATAAACAATAACAATGATATCCTAGGATCGATCCATACGCCTCCTTTAACAATAATCAATATGTGTAACAACTTAGCACATAATAATAATGTAGAGACGCTGTGGTCTAATCGCTCTGCCACAGATAGAGCACGTCACTTGTGCCACAATGACGCCCTATGTCCCCATAGGTGGATGTGCTCGGGTATGGAGGTCAATAATACAATCAAGTCAATATAACACAATAAGTTACACTAGAGCTCATAACCCTTAATCAAGGTTACTAGCTATAATCAATCATTTAGGAAGCATGTGACAATGAGTACAAAGCAGATAAAGGCTATCACATGCAAACAATATCAACTATACAATAAACACTTATAACAATAATCTTATGGATTTGATAACCAACAAGTCAAGTTAAGAATTCAAAATACAGATCAAGAACGAGAGGTATTCATGCTACGAGAGGGAAAGGTCGGAATCCGTACCTTATACACGAATGACAATAATCAGAAACAAAGTCTAGGCTCGGTTAACGCCGTGAGAACCTACGATAACGTAACGCAAATTATAGTTTGAAAAATTCCAGTTCTGCCTCTGTCTTTTCGCACTCGTTAAAAATACTAAACGACGTTTAAAAATTCTGAAAATCTCCAGTTTACTAGATTATTGAGTTCTGAACAACTTTCATTTAGAAAAGTTTCTGATTTGGATTACCGAAATATGAGAAAAACGTGGATCTTTACAGCTGCGCAGAACTGCTAGCTGTTACGAAAACGACTATTTGGAGGTCTAAACGAATGAGTTTTTCTATGTTTTATATATCAACAGATTTGTTTTTCGACGAACTTCGTCATGGACATAAGGTTTAACTGATTTGGATCTGTTATGATAAAGTTATGGCCTCCGTAAGTTGGCTGTAAAATACGGAACTAAATCAACTATTTAAAGCTTATTTTTAAACAAAATGAACTATTTATAACGTTCGTTAACAATATATATATAATTTTCAAGGTCTTACTAGACTAATTTACAGAAATTAATTAGGTATTTTATAAAAAGAACTTTTATATTTAATCATATTTTTACCATTTATCTAAACGAATCCATAAAAATAATTAAACTAAATTCCTTCGTTATATTGTTTTATAAAGGTTTTAAAAGAAATAAATTTCCAGAAATTAATTTAATAATCTTTAGAATAACAGAGTTTATAAAATTATTTTTATAATTTTAGGAAATTTTCATATATTTTTAATAATATTAAAAAGGCCTAAAAAAATATTGGGAGAGGGCCGGGTTCGAACCCGTGACCTCCTCCCCATAATCCCACACCCGAACCAGTGAGCCAAAGGCTCCAAATCGATTAGAACACAGCCCCAATTCCTTTTAAATACTTAATCCCAGTTTCCCCCAAATCTAAGAACCCTAGTTTTCGATTCGAATCAAATTGACCACGAATTCGATTTTGTTAACTATTTTAAGCATAGGGCTTTTGATCCTTGAATGAAACCGAGTGTGTAGGTGGTTCTAATTACCTGAATAAAGATAAAACGAAGTCGAACACCTTGTTGATCAAGCCGCGGTCAACGTGGATCTGATTTTGGATCAAATGATGATAATAATCAAATTAACTTCACAGGTAGCTTCAAACTAGGTCAAAGATCGAATGCCCTCTGTCAATTTCATGAATTGATGCTCATAAGGCCGAGATCGATTTAGTTGCAGGTCGCGGGGAAGACAGAGATCGAATCGAGGTTTGTGTTTGTTTCTGTTGGATTTGTGAGTTGGAAACGATTGGAAACAGGTATATGACTGATTAGGTAACATTCAATTCAATTATTATGTCTGTGTAGTGCGATTTAAAAATGATAAAGTGACCGAAAGTTTGGTGATTTCGTGAGTTGTAATCCGGTTGTTAATACTCAATTACATCGCGTATTGTAGTGGGAATCTTCGTCACGATCGCATTGGTGTAAATTGGAGACAAAACCGCGGCTTAAAACCGGGTTTTTGTGTCTCGCCGGAGCCGCCGGACTTGGCCGGAAGAACTCGCCGGAATCACGGTTAGGGGGAGAGAAAAAACAGAAAGCTTTTAAAATTTTTACAAAATGGTCCCTGAGGTTTAATGTTCCTTCAATTTTTACACAAAACTTATAAATTCAAGTTATAAAAAATAGCAAAATCACCCTCTATACTTTTATTTCTATTATTAATATTATTATTATTGTATATTATTATTATTATTTTTACTATTATTATTATTATTATAATTATTATTACGGGTATTATATTATGTTATTTATACTAATAATTCTTATTCTAGAAAATTCTATTTTAGAAAATTGTATACAATTCTTCATGGATTTGATTTCAGCAACTTTCAAATAATAACCACACCTTTTCATGTTACAAAGATCTTTCATGAAGCTTGATTGATAATTAATAACCGTATATTAGTAATCAAAATCTCCATGTTTTAAGAGTAGTAGTTTTTTTTCCTTGAATTTCCAAGTGTTGCGATCGTCTATATTACAAACGGAAGGTGACATTACGCTTTTTTACATATTTTAATGCTATAAGAGGTTTAAAATTATTTATCCCTAATAGATCCACAACTACATCAAGAAAGAAACAAGATGTTTTAGTTATATGATTATTTACTAAAAATCAATACAAAATAAGCTTAGTATGTGCTCAACTAGTACAACGAGCAATGTTGTCCGCGCGTTGCGGTGTGACAGCACATAGCCTTATGTTTGCGTTTTGTTACATGTGTATATTGACATTCATGTGTTCAAATAAATAGAATGAAACATATTGAAACAATATTATGCATTGCACATTGCGGCATAATAATTAAGAAAAAGTAATTTAACGAAAGTCTCTTGTCATCAGGCACAAATATTAAATAAATTTCTTTACATAGATGTCAGTCATTATAACAAGATTCTTCTAGAAACTACATGTAGATGTAAATTCATATTTGCATTGATTAAAATAATCAATTTTTCTTGCCCAATGCTCCAGTGTCGTCTCGTCACAAGCCATAACGTCATATTCACACAATGACTAACCCATACAGTCCTTGTTGGCTTGATGAGGATTCTAGTTCCCATTGCCCCTTAAACACTAAACACATAGTATATTTTTCATCCTATCTCGATTCAACCACTACTCTAGAACGATCAAGGCCGGAGCCTATAAGTGGGGCCCCGAGTGGGGGGGGGGCAGGTGAAGTATTATAGAATGTATGATTTCGGTTTCAATCACCACGCGAATAAACAAGTTGGGGGGGGTCCCCTGTTTTTTCGCTCAGAAGTGAAAATTTAGGCGTATTTCGTCCATTTTATACGTATTGAGTTCGCCCCTTGATATAACGATAAGATACAAAATTTATAGGTCCGTGACTTTCAGTCCCTCTGTATATTGTTTAAGCTCCGCCATTGAGAATGATACAACTCCTTGTACTATTATAGTATAGATGAGGAACAAATGTTGGTGGCTACAATCCCACTGACGTGAAATGACCAAATTGTCCTTTCTTCACATTTTAATATTATCTTTCTGCATCATTGCCGCGTCAAGCCTAATTTCACCCTCACATTCACCGACATCTTCCTAACGGAGGTCTGAATCGACTACCGTTCCACCATCCATTATCTATTTCCTTTTGTTGTTCCTCTCAGGGTGAAGGTATGCTTGAACTTTGGATGTAAATTTGATTACTGTTTTGGATGGTTGTGTTTGGATTTATGATTACAATATTTTACTTTGCATGTGTTTTGTATTTTTATTTCATATTTGACGTCCATAAATAACTTATGTTTTATGTATAAACGTTTATATATCAAATGAGGTAATAAAAGATATTATTTATGCTTTTATTAAGAAATTATAACAGCATAAAATGTACGAATATGGTTACACCAGTTTTGAAAGATAAGTAAGGTTAAAATCTTTTTTTTTTCTTTGAACGGCCAACGAATAATTTTTAAGCCCGGTCACCCGGGTAAACCATTGGCGAAAGGTCACCCACGCCCGCGAACACAGACAGCGATGGTGACCCGGCTTGCCCACCATTCCAAGGGAAACTCACCACCCAAAGCCTCACTGTGGTAAAACCCTTGGCCCACTTGGAGCATATTGCACCTAGTGAGACTCCAACCCATGACTTTCACTTTGGAAAGTCATAGGATGCCTCCTCCTAAACCAGTTGATATATGATTCATTGGCAAGTAAGGTTAATGTCATTTTAATAAATGACATTCTTGAAGGTTTGAAATATGAAAGAGTAAACGATAGCCTAGTATTTTAGGTGGATAAGAAAGCGAGTCATAGATCCATTGATTTAGGTTAGGCATCCTATGATGTTTTAGTGTGGATGTCATAGATTCGAGTCTCATTTGGTGCAATATGATTTAAGCGTGTCAGATATTTTACCGCAGTGGATATTTGAATGGTGGGTTTTCCCTAGAATGGTGGGCGGCGGGTTACCTATGTTGTCTGTGTTTATAGGGCGTATGTGGGCTTTCGTCAATAGGTTTACTCGGATGACTGGACTTTAGTATTTGTTGACCGTTAAAATAAAAAGTATTTTACCAGGATAAAATAGACTAAGATTGCAAGCATCGATAACATAAGAATAAACTCAAATATAATTTATATTAGGATTTTTGGCTATATGAAAATGTTCCCATCCCACATTGGTGCAAGGATGAAAGCTTGGGAGGACTCCAAGCTTATAAAAGAAGTCCAAGGCTTTGGTTTCAAAGTGCCCCAACTAAAAATACACTTGAAGTGTTTGGTTCTTTCTTTCTTTTCTAGTTCTCTTGTCTTAGACTGTAGAAAGTTTTTAGTTAAACACTTTGGAGAGTGTGGGTGTAATTGGGCGGGGGGAGGCTTGAGAGATTATTCTATGTGATTGTAACAATTTGTCGCATAGTGGATCTTTCTCTCTGGAGGCCCGTGGTTTTTCTCTGGTTTTGGAGTTTCCACGTATATTCTTGTGTTCAGTTATATTTCTCTATTGTTAGCATTGGGAGGGTTGTTGGGGATCCTTGAGACCGCTTGTTTCCCAACAAGTGGTATCAGAGCTCCAGGTTTTGGGGGAGGTCTCGGTTTAGAAGGTTTGTAGTATGCTCTGTGGTTGCAGCTTAGTCTGATCTTCCACATCAGAAACGAGGATTTGGTTGACTGTTTTGTACACGATAGAATTATACAGGAGCCGGATATACGCATTTGTCCTGAGAAGGTTCTGGCTAGGAAAGACTTGGTACTTAAGTGTGTCCATTGTGACCCACCTCTCTTTCCTGGGAATCCTTTGTTGGGTAACTGCTTATAGGCTTGGTGTATATTTTCTAGTATACAATATTGTTTTTGAAGATACGGATACGATGTCGAAATACAGTCCCATGAGGTTCGACGTAGAGAAATATGATGGAAGAATCAACTTTGGTTTGTGGCAAGTTCAAGTCAAGGATGTGTTGATTCAATCTGGGTTACACAAGGCATTGAAGGGGAAACCGACCCCTGTTTCAAGCAAGGATTCAAGCGGAACCAGTAAAGACGATGATGAAGAATGGGAAGATTTGGATTTGAGAGCAGCAAGTGCGATTCGTTTGTGTCTAGCAAAGAATGTTCTTGCAAATGTGCATGGGATATCAACTGCAAAGGATTTGTGGGAGAACCAGCAGTTGTATCAAGGCAAAGGCATCTCAAATCGGTTGTATCTCAAGGAACAATTTCATACCCTTCGTATGGATGGAGATACAAAAATTTCAGATCATCTAAGTGTTCTTAATAATATCGTGTCAGAACTGGAGGCTATTGGAGTAAAGGTTGAAGATGAGGATAAAGCACTAAGGCTCATATTATCTTTGACATCTTCCTATGAGCATATGAAGCCCATTCTGATGTATGGGAAAGAAACACTGAAGTATGCGGATGTTACTGAGAAGCTATTGTCTGAAGAGAAAAGACTAGGAAGTAGCAGTCATACTTCGTCAGAAGGAACAGTTTTAATATGCGGGAACGGGAAGAAGAAGCACTCATAGAAGATTCCTGTATGCTGGAAGTGTGGACTGTCTGGGCATGTCAAGAGAAATTGTCCAGGTGGAGCAGATTCGGCTAGCAGCTCCAAGTCAGCTAACAATGTCTTCGTCGTTATTGACGGTGATGATTTCTTTTGAGGTTATGTCATCCCTATGGTATGCCCGCGCTACCATGAAAGGGGATGCAATTTTGTTAGCGGGTTCACGGATTTACACATGGGCATTGGGTTGGCATAGATGCAAGATGTGTGGTGAAAAATTGATGTTGATGGCTGATAAACTTCCAGGTATGCCAAGGGGGGAAGTTGCACCATAAATTTTCAGCAGGTTTTTCAACATGTGCCGAGAAGAAATTCTTAGAATGGTCTATTCTAAGTGGCGATACTCTTTTATGGTGGAGTATGATCGTCGGTTGAAGACGGTGTTACTTTAATGTGGTTGTTTTTCATATATCCAAGGTGGAGATTATTAGGATTTTTGGCTATATGAAAATGTTCCCATCCCACATTGGTGCAAGGATGAAAGCTTGGGAGGACTCCAAGCTTATAAAAGAAGTCCAAGGCTTTGGTTTCAAAGTGCCCCAACCAAAAATACACTTGAAGTGTTTGGTTCTTTCTTTCTTTTCTAGTTCGCTTGTCTTAGAGTGTAGAAAGTTTTTAGTTAAACACTTTGGAGAGTGTGGGTGTAATTGGGCGGGGGGAGGCTTGAGAGATTAGTCTATGTGATTGTAACAATTTGTCGCATAGTGGATCTTTCTCTCTGGAGGCCCGTGGTTTTTCTCCGGTTTTGGAGTTTCCACGTATATTCTTGTGTTCAGTTATATTTCTCTATTGTTAGCATTGGGAGGGTTGTTGGGGATCCTTGAGA
The DNA here is from genome assembly GCA_024085815.1 of Flaveria linearis. Lineage (NCBI taxonomy): Eukaryota > Viridiplantae > Streptophyta > Magnoliopsida > Asterales > Asteraceae > Flaveria > Flaveria linearis. The sequence continues at coordinate 79,585 of JABSNV010000649.1, forward strand.
CCGCTTGTTTCCCAACAATTTAGACGTGAATAAATCAATAAAATGCACAATTTACCAATTCATATCAAGATTCATAAATTACTGCAAAAGCAACTAAAATATCGGTTGGAGTCTAAAAAAACACTCTAACAATATGACACCACATCACAATAACAATTTGACTGTTCTTATGATTCAACATCATTTTGATTAGTATGATTCTATGATCATGAAAATTTAATTAGCATGTGTATTATACTTTTAGTTACACTAGTCAACTTATATTGTTTAAAAAACATTACACAAATTTTGTTTCAAACTTGCAAATTATGAGTTAGATGATATATCTAAATTTCCTACGGAACATCATATTAATGGTAACGTGTTTTCTTGTATCCTAGTGCTGAAAAGTTGATATTATGTAAAGCATAGATATTAACGGTTAAGTAAACCAGTAGCCATGTAAAAAAAACATATATCTAACATTGATACAAAAGAATACAACAAAACTAAAATTCAAACCAATCTATTTGCAATCCATTTCAAACTTTTAGTCTCATTAGATATAGAGCAGGATATATAATTTGAATAACAAACACACATTTTATTTTATTTTTAAAAACGGCTACTCATAAACACATCTAGCTACTACTAATTCTAAATTACACTAATCAACAATACCTAGATAATCCATGATAACTTTTCCTAAGACTTGAACCCATCGGGGGCGTTTGGTTGGAAGGAATGGAATAGAACGAAATGAAATTAAGAAACTAGTATAATTTTCAAGTAAAATTATGTTTGAGTGGGTAATGAAATGTAAAATCCAAGGGAATGTTTCATCTCAAATTCCCTTGGTTGTGGGATATCAAATTCCCTCTCTAAGTGAAAGGATTTTGAAATCTCACAACCAAGGGAATTTGAGGTGAAACATTTTATTGAGTTTAATTTTAATTGCTCACTCAAATACAATTTTACTTGAAAATTATACTAGTTTTTCATTTCCATTCATTCATTCCAACCATACGCCCCCATAATATTTATTTAGGATGAGAGCGCCATTTATCATCATCACACTCACCCCTCATAACGACAAGAACTACAACCAAGTACCAACCATAAAATCCAACAAACTTATAATTATGATATCAAGCAAGCAGCAAGCATACACACATCTTTGATGGGGTATCTAAATGTGATTCAAGCAGAGATCGATAACATGATAGTGTCATCATAACTTGGTCGAATGTTGTCAAATTAGAGCTCTTAATAATTAAACCATACAGAAAAATAATTTTAAAAGTAACTTGTTATCAGTGGCTCTCATTATGTGGCATCACATATTCGGAACCAAAACACTTAAAGTTGAAAATAACTTTGCTATTAAACAGTTAAAAAATAATTGTGCTACCAAACAGTAAGCATGCCATGGGAAGATGCTGAGTTTAGAAGTTCAACTTCCATAAATCAGAAAATAATTCCATATCTGACTCTTTAAAATTAATGCTCTATAATTCAAATATGAAAAATATGAAAATGAAGTGCCTAGTGTAAAACAACAACACGTATAATTTACTATTAAAGTTTCACTTATTTACAAAATTGTTATCACATTGTTATTCTGTCTTTTATAAATTAACTAGAAATGTACCGGCGCGCGTTGCGCGGGCAGTTGTATCACGGACTTGAATATTAAAACTGAAATACAAAAAAAATCGTAACGGATATCACTCTGACTTATAACTTGAAGACACTAAGTACCTGTGACATGATATCCTTTGATCGGCACTTAGCAAACGTAACCAATTAAAATGATTTACCATAAAAGGTCGTAAATTAATAATATGATTAATTGTTTTGAAATAACTGGTGTTACAAATAATAAATCATCAATGCTAACTTGGTGGATATAAAATAAGAAATCATTAATGCAAACTAATATTTATAAGAGTTGGGATATGCTACAAAGCATATAATTCCTAAAAAGTGTGAGAAGTGGTTCTGGCCGTTGGATCAACTAATTAAATTAGATCAATGGTTCAAAAAAACGCGGTGGCAAACTTGTAAATAAGTGGAAAACTGCTAAAAGGTGGAGGGGCAAAAATGTAATTTGACAATAAACCGTCTCCGACGAAAACGTCTTCAAAGTCTATTGAAAACCATCTCCGACGAAAACTTCCATCATCGTCTTTTCAATTCGCCAACCTCGAAAACCATCTCCGACGAAATCCTAAAACCTAAGCATGCATCCCGTACAGTCGAAAACGTCTTCAATGTCTAATGAACATTCGGCAACCTCCAAAACCACAAGCATAAACTCAGAAACACTACGAATAAGTCCAATCGAAGAGCAAGAACAAACAGGTAAAACCTAATCAAGCATTATTGTGTCAAATATAACTATGCATTGTGTCATGATCTAGGGGTTTCATTGTGGAATTTCAACCGAGCATTATTGTGTCAAAAATCTATCTTTGTGTCATGTCTTTGCGAAGCTTCATTGTGTCATGGTTTGGGGATTCATTATGTCATGATTCCTGCTAATAATATCTCTGTGAAGGTTCATTGTGTCATGGTTGGGGATTCATTGTGTCATATTTTGGGGATTCATTGTGTCATGAAAGCTGCTTATAATGTGTCTTTTGTGAATGTTCACTGTGTCATAATTGGGGATTCATTGTGTCACGATTCCTGTTAATAATGTCTTTGTGAAGGTTCATTGTGTCATGATTAGGGTTTCATTGTGTCATGCTTTGGGGATTCATTGTGTCATGATTCCTACTTATAATGTCTTTGTGAAGGTTCATTGTGTCACTATTGGGGATTCATTGTGTCATGGTTTGGGGATTCATTGTGTCATGATTCCTGCTAATAATGTCTTTGTGAAAGCTCATTGTTTCATGATTGGGGATTCATTGTGTCATGATTCCTGCTAATAAGGCTCATTGTGTCATGATTAGGGTTTCATTGTGTCATGGTTTGGGGATTCATTGTGTCATGATTCCTGCTAATAATGTCTTTGTGAAGGTTCATTGTGTCATGATTAGGGATTCATTGTGTCATGATTCCTGCTAATAATGTCTTTGTGAAAGCTCATTGTTTCATGATTGGGGATTCATTGTGTCATGGTTTGAGGATTCATTGTGTCATGATTCATGCTAATAATGTCTTTGTGAAGGTTGATTGTGTCATGATTAGGGATTCATTGTGTCATGCTTTGTTGATTCATTGTGTCATAGAAACATGCTTGGGGGGGTTTCAAAAGAGCATGATTGTGTCATGATTTGGGATCCATTGTGTCATGATTGAGGATTCATTATGTCATGATTGGGGGGATTTCAACCGAGCATGATTGTGTCAAAAACTATATTTGTGTCATGTCTTTGTGAAGGTTCATTGTGTCATGATTGGGGATTCATTGTGTCATAGTTTGGGATTCATTGTGTCATGAAAACTGCTAATAATGTGTCTTTGTGAAGGTCCAAGACGTAAAAGAAAACGTTGTCACACCCCAACCTTGACGGCGGAAACGTCGAGGTGTGAGGGTTAAGATCGTTCACAGCCACATAACGCTATTAATAACCCAAATATATATTATTCATAAGTGTGAATTGTACCATTACAAATATAAGTCTCAAAAAGTAAATAACATAACACAAGATGCAACAATCCAATTTATTTCGTTTATTTAGCTAGATCCATTCCTAGATGTAGAAGCACTTCAAGCTATCAATCAGACTTGTGTATTTTCTGAAACATGTTAAAAATAAAAGGTCAACATAAAGATGTTGGTGAGCATTCTATAGTTTTTGATACATAAGTATATAAAAGATGGCAATTCATGTTGTAAATTAAAGAAACAAGTAACTAGGGATTTAAGACAGAATGCACAATCAAACCTTGACAAAGTTTTACAAGTTTCAAACGTGTACTTGGATCAACCAAGTTATAAGTATATACGATTAGCTAAGTGTACTTGGATCAACCAAGCAGGCTTGTCAGGCCCATAGATCTATGACGTCGCCAGGCTAGCAATAGTTAATGATTGTACATGTATTCGACATTACACGATAGCTACAAGATTCAACTAATCACAACACACAAGTAAAATGCCATAAGTTTACAAGAATCAAACGTGTTTACAAGTGTAATGGTTAATAAGTAACATGTTTCACCCCAAAGTGTGAAAATAAGAAAAAGGGGTATAAAAATACTCACCTGATCAAATAAGTATATATTGGACGATTAATAAGAAATAATCTTAAGCGTCGTTTCGACGTAGTCTTTCACAATGTACCTAAATATACATTTTACAAGTTTAAGTTTAATAATAAAATTAACGTTTTAACGCGAACTAGGGTTTCGACAAGTATTTGGGGGTTTTTATACTTAAATGAAGTTAGTTATATATAGTTTGGTTTAATAAAAGAAAAATACTATTTATGAAATTTTTAAAGGAATTTACTCCTTTATAGTATTTCGTAAAATTAATTATGAAACGCATATAATTTCTACGAGAAATTCCTAATTACATTAACATCGTAATCAATAATAATTTAATATTTTAAACTATTATTTAAAGTCATGTTTTTATAAAAATAACTAAGTATAATATTTGTAACTAATATTTTATAAAAATATTACAGTATTTAACGTTAAAAAAAATACATAGAAACTTTAAAATAAAGAAAGTTTACAAAACAAATTCTTATAATTTTTAGAAACTTCTTACATCTTTTAACACACTAAAAAAAATAAAAAGAATGACTTGGGGGTCCAATAAAATATTTAAAGTTTACAAAAATATTTTTATAATTTTTACAAATTTTTTATAATTAATTTAAGGCTGAAAAGCCTTTAAAAAAATGTATGGAGGTGCCCGGGTTCGAACCCGGGACCTCAAGGTGGACAAACAAGTGTGGAACCAGTGAACTAAGGCATACAGCCGCGGTATCACTTGGTTCCAAGTGGTTTTAAACCCTTTAACCCAATTCCCCCAAATCACATATGAACCCTAATTCCCTTTATTCAAATTGATGGTCAATTTGATTCTGTAAATGTTGATAATCATGGGGCTTTTGTTCCCCATGTAAAAACGAGTGATTATATGTGCTCAATTACCAGGATTGCTTTGAAATGATGTTAAGAACAAAAGAAGATCAAGCCGCGGCCGAGTTGTACACGATTGATGAGCAATTGTTGTTGATAATCAAATTACTCTTGTGAATAGCTTCGAATGATGTATTAGACTCGAAACCCCTTATCAAATCCAGTTCAAATTGTTCGGAAGATGGGTTTCAGCAGCTTGGCAGGTCGCGATATAGGAGAGAATCGAAGGTGATACTAGAGTTTGTTTCAGGTGAAATTGGAAGAAGAATACGTTTAGTATTAGGTAGATGATTGTTTAGGTCCGTTTAATTAGGTTATTATTAGAGTTAAATGCTCGAACGGCTATGAGATTAAAGGTTTCGGTTATGCCCTCGATTGAGCTTAATAACCGGCGTTTAAATGCGATTAATTGATGTATACAAGTTCGAAACAGGTTCACGAGCGTAATGGGACCGATTTTGAGCAAAATGGTTAAGTTTTGAGGCGGTTTTGGGGTGGCCGGAGTCGCGGCCGGAGGTTGGCTGGACTCTCGCCGGAAATGCGGGGAAGGGAAGGGGAATTTGGTTTGGGTTTCAAAAATTACACATTTAGTCCCTATAGTTTTCAATGTTTATTATTTTATGCAAATAACCTTCTTTAAGGTTTAGAAAAATGACAAAACACCCCCTAACTTAATTATTATAAATTCTTTAAACATTTCAAAGATTATTAATTACTTTAATTAAATTTTTTATTTTTTTTATTTTATTTATTTATAGTTTATTACTATTATTATTATTATTATTATTATTATTATTATTATTATTATTATTAGTATTAATGTTATCATTATTATTATAATTAATATTACCATTTAACTGATTAGAACCTTAAGTAAACAAGGAATGAAACAAGAATAGCCCACAACATTTCATAAATGGCATGAATGGTCCTTACAAGAATTTAACGAAGTTAACTTATATTTAACGAGAATACGAAATGTTACAGTCTCCCCAACTTAAAAGAATTTCGTCCCGAAATTAGAAGAAATGAAACTATACAAATAAGAACGGGTATTTATTTCTAATGTGCTCCTCACGTTCCCAAGTAAACTCAGCTCCACGCTTATTCTCCCAACGAACCTTAACAATTGGGGTAGTTGTAGTTCTAGTCTTCTTCATGATGCGGTCCATGATCTCAACAGGTTTCTCAACGAAATGCAATGACTCATCTATTTGGATTTCCTCGAGAGGAACATGCAAATTTTCATCAGCCAGACACTTCTTCAGGTTTGAGACATGGAAGACAGGATGAACCCCGCTAAGTTCAGGAGGTAGTTCCAGTTTGTAAGCCACTTTCCCAATTCTTTTCAGAATCTTGAAAGGTCCTACAAAGCGTGGGGCTAACTTACCCTTCTTCCCAAAACGTACAACACCCTTCCATGGAGAGACCTTAAGAAGAACCATGTCGTCGACTTGAAACTCCAACGGTTTGCGTCTTCTATCGGCATAACTCTTTTGGCGACTCCTAGCCACCTCAAGGTTATTTCGAATTTTAGAAACTTTGTCGGTCGTTTCTTGAATAAGTTCAGGACCAGTGATGAGATTTTCCCCAATGTCAGTCCAACAGATCGGTGAACGACATTTACGTCCATACAAGGCCTCGAATGGTGCCATCTTGATACTCGAGTGATAACTATTGTTATACGAAAATTCCGCGAGCGGTAAATGCGTATCCCAATCACCACCAAAGTCAAGGACACATAGTCGTAGCAAATCTTCGAGGGTTTGGATTGTTCGTTCGGTTTGACCATCAGTTTGAGGATGGTAAGCCGTACTTAAATCCAATTGAGTACCCAAGAGTTCTTGCATAGACGACCAAAAGTGCGAAGTGAAACGAGCATCTCGGTCGGATATGATATGCAACGGTACGCCATGACGACTCACAATTTCGTCAATGTAGATGCGGGCCAGTCTTGAAACTTTGTAAGTGTCTCGTATTGGTATGAAGTGTGCCGTCTTGGTCAAACGGTCGACAATCACCCATATACTATCATGGCCACGAGGAGTACGAGGTAACTTGGTTATGAAATCCATGGATATATGTTCCCATTTCCACATAGGGATTTCGGGTTGTTCAAGTAAACCACTTGGTCGTTGATGCTCGGCTTTGACTCTTGCACACGTTAGACACTTGGAAACATAAGACGCAATATCTTTCTTCATTCCAGGCCACCAGTATTGACTACACAAGTTCATGTACATCTTATCGGAGCCAGGATGAATAGAATATCGGGTTCGATGAGCTTCGTTCATAATGAAGTGACGAAGATTATCACGATTAGGGATCCAAAGTCGATTCAAAAAGTACCACAAGCCGTTCGGTTTTGCCTCCAGTTGTGACCGAATGTTGGACACCAAATCTTCATCCTTTTCTTCGTCGGTTAATGCCACTTGTTGAGCCTTGCGAATGCATAACTCGAGATCACTATCAATCCTTATATTTTGGAGCATGACAGTAGCCTCGTTAACATCCACATGAATCTCGATATCAAATTCCCTTAACGTGTCAAACCATTGTCTTTGATCTCGGATTTCTTGAGGCAAAACAGTCTTGTTGTGGACCTTGCGACTCAGTGCGTCGGCTACAACATTCGCCTTTCTAGGATGATAGCGAATGTCACAGTCGTAGTCGCTAATCAACTCGATCCAACGTCTTTGTCTCATGTTGAGATCTTTTTGGTTGAACACATGTTGGAGACTCTTATGATCGGTGTAGACTATGCATTGCGTCCCATAAAGGTAGTGTCGCCAAATCTTCAGAGCAAAAACTACAGCACCAAGTTCAAGATCATGGGTAGTGTAGTTTACTTCATGAACCTTCAATTGCCTCGATGCGTATGCTATGACTTTGCCTCGTTGCATGAGAACACAACCAAGGCCTTGATTAGAGGCATCACAGTACACGGTAAAGTCGTCATTTCCATCGGGAAGCGTGAGAATAGGAGCGTTACACAACTTGCGTTTTAATGTCTCGAAAGCCTCTTCTTGTGCAGGTCCCCATTCAAAGAGTCGATTCTTTTGGGTTAGCGCCGTTAATGGTTTAGCAATCTTCGAGAAATTTGCTATGAACCTACGGTAATATCCCGCTAAGCCCAGAAAAGAACGAACTTCGGTTGGGGTTGTGGGAACACACCAATTTTTCACGGCTTCAATTTTTGCAGGATCGACGTGAATTCCTTGGCTATTCACCACATGTCCTAAAAATTGAACCTCTTCTAACCAGAATTCACACTTGGAAAGCTTGGCGTATAATTGCTCCTTCTTCAAAAGTCCAAGAACTTGTCGCAAGTGCGTCTCGTGATCGATTTTTGTCTTGGAATAAATAAGAATGTCATCAATGAACACGATCACAAACTTATCCAAATACGGTTTACATACTCGATTCATGAGATCCATGAACACGGCAGGTGCATTGGTCAAGCCAAAAGGCATAACCATGAACTCGTAGTGTCCATATCGAGTACGAAAAGCGGTCTTTGAAATGTCATCATCGTGAACACATAGTTGATGATACCCAGAACATAGATCGATCTTTGAGAATTGAGTTGCTCCTTGAAGTTGGTCGAAAAGATCATCGATTCGAGGGAGAGGGTATCGGTTTTTGATAGTAAGCTTGTTGAGTTCTCGGTAGTCGATGCACATACGAAATGAACCATCCTTCTTCTTCACAAACAGGACAGGTGCACCCCACGGTGATGAACTAGGGCGAATGAAACCCTTATCGGTCAACTCTTGCAGTTGGCTAGCTAGTTCTTGCATCTCAGACGGTGCAAGACGATAAGGCTATTTAGCCACAGGGTTTGCACCAGGGATTAAGTCAACCTTGAACTCAACTTCTCGCACGGGAGGTAGCCCTTTAAGATCCTCGGGAAAAACCTCGGGAAAGTCCCGCACGACAGGAATATCTTTCAATTCCTTACCCTTGGCTTTCGTATTAACTACATATGCCATGAAAGCCATGTAGTTTTTGCTTAAGCACTTGCGGGCCTTGATACATGACATAAGTTTGAGTCCTTGGGATGGTTTCTCCCCAAAGACCTTTAAGGTATCACCAGTCGGTAAGGGAATTCGGATGCACTTCTCGAAACACAAAATTTCCGCACGATGTTTGGCTAACCAATCCATGCCGATAATAACATCGAAGCTTCCCAGTTGCATAGGAATGAGGTCGATGGGGAACTCGTGTTCGTTAAGGCTTAAGGTGCAATCACGTATTACGACGTCAATGACAATAGATTTTCCATCGGCGACTTCGACCGTGAAGGATCTTTCCAGATTAACACGCGGTTTAGAAAGTATAGGCTCGAATTCCAACGACACGAAACTCTTATCCGCACCCGAATCAAACAATACAGATGCATAATGACTGTTTACAAGATACATACCTGTTTGGTAATAATCTATTATTGGTATGATGAACACAAAAATAGCAATATTTATAAGACAAGAAATGATTTAAAAGTAGTTCAACGTCGTACCATTTACCACGTCATTGTTGGCTTGTGCTTGGTTGGCGTTGATGTTGAAGGCCCTTCCACGAGCCGGTGGCACATTTCCTGCATTGCGAGGACATTGCGGACGAATATGACCAGACTCGCCACAGTTATAGCAGGTTCGGTTGGTAAGCATTGCAGTGTTGTTTGGCGCTCGAAGACAAGTAGCCACCAAGTGCCCATACTTTCCACACAACGAGCAGACTCGGCATGGAGTGTTGCTCGTGTGATGGTACTTGCACGTGTTGCACATAGGGTATGGACCAACATAAGCTCTAGCCACGGGAGCTTGATTTGCAACCACCATTTGTTTTTTAGGAGCATTTGGAGTGGTCACAGCGTAGTTGCGTGTTGGTGTGAACTTACGCTTCTTGCTTTGGGAAGACGACTCGGCCCTTACCTCCTTTGTTGCCTCGGGTGTCGCCTTCGCAGTATACTTTGAACCCTTTGCCGACATAGTGCCAGCTCTAATATGATTCTCAGTGAGCTGCGCTGTGATAGTAATTGCCTCCTCCAAAGTTGTGGGCCTACTACCCACCACGGCATCTTGAATTTGAGGTGGTACCCCCTTGATGAATTTTTCAATGTTACGGGGCACGGTGTCTACCATGTGTGGTAGAAGCATACTCAATTCATGATGTCGGGTGGAATAAGCCAAATGATTCCCACCATCCTGTTTGAGGTTCCAGAACTCCTCCTCCAGCTTTTGCAACTCGCTCCTCGGGCAAAACTTTTGGATCATGATATCCTTAAATTCTTCCCAGGGCAACGCCAAAGCAACCTCAGTTCCACGGTTTTTCTTTTCACTATTCCACCATGTTAGTGCCCTTTGTTGAAGGACACTTGCAGCATAGCGAACTTTGAACTCATTAGGGCACTCGCTAACGATAAAGGTGTTCTCCATACTTTCAAACCACTCGAGGAGTCCAGTGGCTCCTTCTTTTCCACTAAAACTAGTGGGTTTGCACGAGTTGAAGTGTTTGAAAGTGCAAGTACGGGTGTTCCCTTGTTGATTGTTGTTATTCTCTCCATGAGCACCACTATTGTTCCCATTAGTGTTGTTGTTGCTATTAGCCATTAGGGTGCTATTAAGCTCAGCAACCATGGTTGGGAGCACAGCAGCCATTTGTCGGGCTATCATTGCTGCAAGTTTTCGGTCGGAACTTCCACGCTTTCCATGATGACGAGACATGATAGATATACAAAATGAGTTAGTTACAGGAATGAGAATAACAAAGGATAGTAGTTTAGACAAAGACAAGCTAAGGGTTGTAAGGTACACAGAATGATTCCATTTGGGTAACGCATTACCATTTGGAAACGTTGACACGTCAAGGTGAATTGACCCATTTGCCTTAGAGATTTGTGTATTTTGACCATAGTTTATCACTCATCCCAGAAATCCCCAGGTAGCGTAACGGGCCCCTCAATGAGATTTATACGAATACGTTTGCCTTAGCCCGAGGGCTTTTTGCCAGGAAATCCAGAATACAGGTGTCTATGTGTCACACAATATTTCTTAGGTTCATGAAATCAAAACCTTGATGAGATTTATATAGATTAGACATAACGCCTAAAGATCCAAGTCATAAGCATAAGTATACGATTCCACGTGTCGTCGAGAATAAGATTAAGAGGTTTCATGTTCGGGGAGAGTCTAAGAGTCAAATGTAAGTTTTGGGAGACATGTAGAAATGTTTAGGCAATCCTATGCTAAGGCATCAAATTGCACATAAGGGAACATAGCATTATGTAGCATGCAAACCATATACTTTAAAAGATAGAAATATAATTCTATAAGGTTCATGCATAAGCTATAGTCTAGGTCACCATTTCTAATAACCTAATTCCCTATAGTTACGGGCTCTGATACCAACTGTGACACCCCCCGCAGGAAGGTGTACGAGAGCCGCAACTGGATATTGTCCTGGCCGCAGCCTCACGGGTTTAAAACGCGTCCAATTGGGGAAGGTATCCAGCCCCTTATAAAGAAGCCTTCGTTCGCCTCCCCAACCGATGTGGGAAGAGTCATAGCCCTCCCCTGTGGGAGTATTTGCAGGCATGTGTCCATCCACCCACCAAAGTGAGACCAACGTCCTCGCTGGCACAACGGCCCGGCCCTGGCTCTGATACCAATCTGTCACACCCCAACCTTGACGGCGGAAACGTCGAGGTGTGAGGGTTAAGATCGTTCACAGCCACATAACGCTATTAATAACCCAAATATATATTATTCATAAGTGTGAATTGTACCATTACAAATATAAGTCTCAAAAAGTAAATAACATAACACAAGATGCAACAATCCAATTTATTTCGTTTATTTAGCTAGGTCCATTCCTAGATGTAGAAGCACTTCAAGCTATCAATCAGACTTGTGTATTTCCTGAAACATGTTAAAAATAAAAGGTCAACATAAAGATGTTGGTGAGCATTCTATAGTTTTTGATACATAAGTATATAAAAGATGGCAATTCATGTTGTAAATTAGAGAAACAAGTAACTAGGGATGTAAGACAGAATGCACAATCAAACCTTGACAAAGTTTTACAAGTTTCAAACGTGTACTTGGATCAACCAAGTTATAAGTATATACGATTAGCTAAGTGTACTTGGATCAACCAAGCAGGCTTGTCAGGCCCATAGATCTATGACGTCGCCAGGCTAGCAATAGTTAATGATTGTACATGTATTCGACATTACACGATAGCTACAAGATTCAACTAATCACAACACACAAGTAAAATGCCATAAGTTTACAAGAATCAAACGTGTTTACAAGTGTAATGGTTAATAAGTAACATGTTTCACCCCAAAGTGTGAAAATAAGAAAAAGGGGTATAGAAATACTCACCTGATCAAATAAGTATATATTGGACGATTAATAAGAAATAATCTTAAGCGTCGTTTCGACGTAGTCCTTCACAATGTACCTAAATATACATTTTACAAGTTTAAGTTTAATAATAAAATTAACGTTTTAACGCGAACTAGGGTTTCGACAAGTATTTGGGGGTTTTTATACTTAAATGAAGTTAGTTATATATAGTTTGGTTTAATAAAAGAAAAATACTATTTATGAAATTTTTAAAGGAATTTACTCCTTTATAGTATTTCGTAAAATTAATTATGAAACGCATATAATTTCTACGAGAAATTCCTAATTACATTAACATCGTAATCAATAATAATTTAATATTTTAAACTATTATTTAAAGTCATGTTTTTAAAAATAACTAAGTATAATATTTGTAACTAATATTTTATAAAAATATTACAGTATTTAACGTTAAAAAAAAATACATAGAAACTTTAAAATAAAGAAAGTTTACAAAACAAATTCTTATAATTTTTAGAAACTTCTTACATCTTTTAACACACTAAAAAAAAATAAAAAGAATGACTTGGGGGTCCAATAAAATATTTAAAGTTTACAAAAATATTTTTATAATTTTTACAAATTTTTTATAATTAATTTAAGGCTGAAAAGCCTTTAAAAAAATGTATGGAGGTGCCCGGGTTCGAACCCGGGACCTCAAGGTGGACAAACAAGTGTGGAACCAGTGAACTAAGGCATACAGCCGCGGTATCACTTGGTTCCAAGTGGTTTTAAACCCTTTAACCCAATTCCCCCAAATCACATATGAACCCTAATTCCCTTTGATTCAAATTGATGGTCAATTTGATTCTGTAAATGTTGATAATCATGGGGCTTTTGTTCCCCATGTAAAAACGAGTGATTATATGTGCTCAATTACCAGGATTGCTTTGAAATGATGTTAAGAACAAAAGAAGATCAAGCCGCGGCCGAGTTGTACACGATTGATGAGCAATTGTTGTTGATAATCAAATTACTCTTGTGAATAGCTTCGAATGATGTATTAGACTCGAAACCCCTTATCAAATCCAGTTCAAATTGTTCGGAAGATGGGTTTCAGCAGCTTGGCAGGTCGCGATATAGGAGAGAATCGAAGGTGATACTAGAGTTTGTTTCAGGTGAAATTGGAAGAAGAATACGTTTAGTATTAGGTAGATGATTGTTTAGGTCCGTTTAATTAGGTTATTATTAGAGTTAAATGCTCGAACGGCTATGAGATTAAAGGTTTCGGTTATGCTCTCGATTGAGCTTAATAACCGGCGTTTAAATGCGATTAATTGATGTATACAAGTTCGAAACAGGTTCACGAGCGTAATGGGACCGATTTTGAGCAAAATGGTTAAGTTTTGAGGCGGTTTTGGGGTGGCCGGAGTCGCGGCCGGAGGTTGGCCGGACTCTCGCCGGAAATGCGGGGAAGGGAAGGGGAATTTGGTTTGGGTTTCAAAAATTACACATTTAGTCCCTATAGTTTTCAATGTTTATTATTTTATGCAAATAACCTTCTTTAAGGTTTAGAAAAATGACAAAACACCCCCTAACTTAATTATTATAAATTCTTTAAACATTTCAAAGATTATTAATTACTTTAATTAAATTTTTTTTATTTTATTTTATTTATTTATAGTTTATTACTATTATTATTATTATTATTATTATTATTATTAGTATTAATGTTATCATTATTATTATAATTAATATTACCATTTAACTGATTAGAACCTTAAGTAAACAAGGAATGAAACAAGAATAGCCCACAACATTTCATAAATGGCATGAATGGTCCTTAAAAGAATTTAACGAAGTTAACTTATATTTAACGAGAATACGAAATGTTACAAAAGTGAAATAATAGCAAAGAAGTATTTCAGTAAATTCAAAATGACAAGTCAAACCCTTTAATCATTGATAGTCCTGAAGATGATTCTGAAAGTTAGTGTCTACCATAATTCTTCTATTGAAAACTTACTTCCTTTACTAAGTTATACGATATGTTGTCTCATTCATTGTTTTGTAGATGTGCAAGATAGCATGCTGTTAAGAGATTTTGTGGTTGATATTTGGGACAAAAAACAAGCTGAAAGAGAAAATGAATTAAGCAAGAGAAAATCAACCACTGATCATGTAAGAAAAGAGAAACGCGTCAAGGTTGCTAAATACCCAACAAATGCGAGCTTTTTTGCATACAATGGATAAAAAGTTAACTTGAGATGTTCACTTAACAACCTCGTCAGTTTTTTGGGAGAATTAACAAAAAAGCAGAAAAAGGTTGTTAAAGAAATGGGTTTTGGACCAGCTCTACTCTTGAACTTGCACACAATTCCAACATCTTTTGGTTATTGGAATTTGAAAAACTACGATGCCAAGACAAATATATTCAACAATGGTACACGCCAATTTAAAGTAACACCACGTTTAATTCATGAAGTATTTGGAATACCTATTGGTGGTGTAAAAGTTGATGAACAAGCTAAGCCTAATACTAATGATCCAGTAATAAAGGAGTGGAGAAGTCAGTTTGGAGAATCTAGGAGGATCTTCATCAGAAATTTTGTTGAGCATGTATCTAATAGAAAAAATGACACAATGAATAGAGTTTTATGACACGATGCTATATATGACACAATGAATCTTATTTAACTTATTGTGTCAAGTCTTATTTAACTTATTTTATCTTATATTGTTTGATTTACAGAACTCTAATACTTACATGAGAGATTATGAGGTTGTTCTTAAGGACTTCACAGAAAACATGAACAACCATTTAAAAAATGAGAAGTTGGGGAAAGATATAAAGAAGTTTGATATGGTGATGCTACCAATCCTTCAAATGGGTCATTATTACCTTATTTGTTTCAATCTAAAAGACACAAGGACAATCTTGATTGACAACAGTGCATCTGGTGAATATGAAGCAAAGTACCTTGGTCTACCTGAGAGAGCAGTAAGTACTTAAAACCCATATAATTAATATAGCACAACGTATGCTATTTAAATATAACAAATGTTGATTTTTTTCCACAGAGAGATGTTTTTGCAGATTACCTTGCAAGTATTTCACATAGAAAAGCAAAAAAAATGAAGGAAACATCAATTGAACGGTTAAAAATGACATGGAGAACATCCAAAAATGGAATTGATTGTGGAGTATTTCTCATGCGACACATGGAGATGTACCTGGGAGAAGATGTGAAGTTCTGGGATTGTGGATTCACTGATGAAAAAGATAATAAGCAGGCGGCAGAATTGGAAGATTTGCGCCGAAAGTATGCTGCAAAAATTCTATTGCATGACATAAATGAAGCAAGGGATTTGGTAATAAAAGATGTGAAGAACTACATGGAGTTACCTGATCCTAAAATAATCAGCCTCCAAAAAACATCAAAAGACAGAATCTTTAAAAGGCTGACATTCGGAATGGCGTAGTTCAAAACAATGGTTCTTTGAATCAATGGTTCTTTGAAACAATGGTAATTTGACACAGTAGTTGTTTGACTGAATGGTTGACACAAGTGGTAGTTGACACAAGTGGTAGTTTGACTGAATGGTTGTTTGAAACAATGTTAATTTGACACAATGGTAGTTGACACAATGCTTGTTTGAAACAATGGTAGTTTGACACAAGTGGTAGTTTGACACAATCATAGTTTGACATAATAGTAATTTGGTATGTTGGCATGTTGTTATATTTTGCTTTGTGTTGGCATGTTAGTATTTGTTGCTATATGTTGCTTTACATTACACAATATTACTTTGGTAACATGTTTTTATCGTCAAAATCAAACATAAACAAAACTCTTCAAATATGACACAATGAGTATAATGACACAATGAGTGTAATGACATAATGAATATGATGACACAATGAATATGATGACACAATGAATATTATGACACAATGAATATAATGACACAATGAGTATTTGACACAATGAATCTTATGACAAGGAATCATATTCTTGAATAGGCATAGAATCAATTATTGAGCTGCTTGAAGCTTGTTTATCTTTAATGCTTTGAAGATATAAACTGCAATTGCGTTTAATGTGACCAGGTTGTTTGCAAAACCCACAATGTCGCAACTTTTTTCCTGCTTGTTCGATGGCTAACTCACGAGCAGACTTCATTCTTTTTGGCCTACCTTTTGTCTTTTGCTTAACCGGTACACGGAATTTTGCTTCATTTCTTTCGCTTCCTCCAGTTAACTCTGCAAACCTATCTCTCCTACTTGGAGGTGGGGCGACCATTTCAACTTCATCAGCCTTAGACTTGTAACTATTCAAATAATCACGATAAAAACACAACTCGTCTTTGTTCGTAACCAATTTATTAACAATATAATCATTGGCACTCCTAATATCACGAACCACATCTTCTATAAAATGCCAGTTGTTGTCACAACCAGGAAGTATAAAATCAGATCTGAGAGAAGTATTTGGCACAACTTCCCTTGTCCAACGCTTAAGAACATACTTTTTTGGATAATCTCTAATGTCACAAAGCCGAAGAACATAGAAAATATGACTACATATCAACCCAAACTGTTCAAACCTATTGCAACTGCATGATATGGTCAAATCTTCCTTTCGAAACATAACCTACAACAAAATACACAATTACATTTTACGTGACACAATGAATCCCAATAATGACACAATGAATCCCAATAATGACACAATGAATCCCAATAATGACATAATGAATCCCAATAATGACACAATGAATCCCAATAATGACACAATGAACCTTCACAAAAGACACATTATAAGCAGCTTTCATGACACAATGAATCCCCAAACATGACACAATGAACCTTCACAAAAAGATGACACAAAGATAGATTTTGTGTGACATCTCGTAATTTTGTTAATCAAAAAGTTAACTTTGTTAAGTTATAAAAGGACGTTTTATGACAATTTTGAAACTTTGAGGACTTAATATGCTTGATAATTAATTTGGTATTTAACAAATTAATTTAATAAATAATAATAACATTATAAGTGTTATAATGTTTACTTATTATTATAAAACTTAACTTAAAGTGATGATAATCTTAAAATAATTGTCATAATAATAATAATAATAATAATAATAATAATAATAATAATAATAATAATAATAATAATAATAACTAATTATGAAAGAAATAATAATGATGTTATTATTAATACAAATAGTAATAATAATAATAATATTGCTACAAATAACAAATAATCTGGAAAATATAATAAACTCAATTAAGTTCAGAGGGTTATTATGTTAATTTCAAAACTTAAAATATTAAAGTTTGTGCATAAACTATTAAGAAATAAATCGCAGGGACCATTTGTGTAAATAAAAGAAACCAAACCCCCCTCCCCCTTTTTTCTTCCCCCGCAAATCCGGTGAGAAGGGCCGCCGGCTCCGGCCGAACTCCGGCAAGGGCAAAAATGGCCCTTTCGGCCACGGTTTTGACCCAAAACACAGCCCAAACAATTCGCAATCAGGATTCGAACATGGGAGCGAGTTTTAAAGCGATATTAACAACAATAACACCATCACCCGAAACCGAAATCGAGTGCATTCACATCAAAGTTGATTCCACACTTAAAACACAGTAATTATCAAATTAATTGGACAAAAACCATCGGTTAATCATCTAAAACTTAATGGGATGATTAAACATAACGGAAACAGCTTCACCAACGTTTAATTCGACCTGAAACGGCCGACATTAACATCTATGTCGTTGGGTACTAAATTGATCGAAGGGGAACTATAAATTGGAGGATTCTTACTCGAATTAAGGTTCCTAAACTCACTGAACACTCAATTTCATCAAAACACACTTACACATCAAGAATCAAACCAAGAACAGTCGCGGCACTTGACGAACTCGTACGCATCGAATCAAAAACAATTTCAGGTAATTATGTTAGGTCTATTACTCGATTTTACATAAGGATCGAAAGCCCTATGGTTGTATTCGTTAACAACATCAAATTGAGGGTCAATTTGACCCAAATCGAATTAGGGTTCTTATGGAAAATTGGGGGTTTTCTCTTTTATTATTTTTATAAATTAAAAACAGGGTTTAGACAATAACAGGCTATCTAGCCTACCGGTAAAGCGCCCCACTTATACACAAAAGGTCCCGGGTTCGAACCCGGGCACCCCCATTTGATTTTTTAGCTTTAAATCATTTTTATTTAATTACAGAATAAACATAAAAATCATTTTAATTAATAAAACACTTGTAGAATTTATTTATTAGATCCTTGGACATAATTTGATAAACATAAAATTATATTTTAATGATTTTGCAAGTATGATTTATTTATAAAATTTATTACAAATTTTAATACTTTATAACCACCTCGAATCAATTTATAATATCATTCTAATCGATATTTATAATTGATTACTTACTTTTATTTCTACATTAATAATTAATTGTGCAAAATTAATTATTTTAGTAATTAGTTATTAAAAATTAATTATTGTACATATTATTATCAAAACAAACCCTTATATATTTTTCCCTGTATTATTAACCTTATAATTTTCTTAATCATAAATAAATCTTATAACTCGTTTCAAACCATTTTAAATTATTATTTTTATAAATCGTTTAAATGGATAAATAGTTATTAGATTAATTAGTTATTTTCACATTTTATATTTTATCTTTATCAAAATAATTAATATAAATTAAAATGTTTAATCTTGTATATTTTTTTAAAATCTTAATTATTGCTTTATTTCATTTTTATTGAATCAAAACATAATCACTTATATTATTTATATTTAATTTAATTATTAAACCCTCAAATTTCAATTGAGACTCTAGTTCACGTTTAATCGTTAAACTAATTATTAAACTTAAACTTGTAATATATACGTTTAGGTATCTTGTAAGGGAACTCGTTGGAACGCCGTTTAAATTCTTGTTATCATCTTATATTCATATCAGGTGAGTATTTCTATACCCCTTTTTCTTATTTTCACACTTTAGGGTGAAACATGTTAACTTATATCATTGGACTTGTAAACTTATTTGAGTCTTGTAAACTTATGGCAATTTACTTGTGTGTTGTGATTAGTTGAATCTTGTAGCTATCATGTAATATCGAATACATGTACAATCATTAACTATTGCTAGCCTGGCGACGTCATAGATCTATGGGCCTGACAAGCCTGCTTGGTTGATCCAAGTACACTTAGCTAATCGTATATACTTATAACTTGGTTGATCCAAGTACACGTTTGAAACTTGTAAAACTTTGTCAAGGTTTGATTGCGCATTTTGTCTTACATCCCTAGTTACTTTGTTTCTCTAATTTACAACATGAATTGCCATCTTTTATATACGTATGTATCCAAAACTATAGAATGCTCACCAACATCTTTATGTTGACCTATTATTTTTAACATGTTTCAGGAATACCTCAAGTATGTGTTCTGCACTTTGAAGCTTATCACACTTAGGATTGGACTTAGAGAAATAAAACGAATGATCTTGTTACTTTTATCTTTGTATTCTTAATGTATCTTTGTTTGAGATTTTACTTGTATCGTTAACATTGAATCTTGATTAATATAATGGGAATTTAAAATAGCGTTATGTGGCTGTGAACAATCGTAACTCTCACACTTCGACGATTCCGCCGTCAAGGTTGGGGTGTGACATTTTGACACAATCATGCTTGGTTGACACAATGAACCTCTAAACCTGACACAATGATATAGTAAAACACATATCAAGTAAAATATTACACAATATATAAACAAGAACAAAAAAGAATTGATACCTTAAAATAATCAGTGCATGGTTGCCTGAAATCTTTGATTTCAAACTTTGCAAAATCATCAACTGTTTCAATGCTCACAGATGCACAACTATTGATTGCATTATTTATCTCCAACTGCTGATCCAAAAAAATAGTTCGCGTAAAAATCTATGCAGCTTGTTTTTCAAGAATAAATGAACTACACAACTCCACATTAGCAAATCGAGTGTCATGATCATTCTTCCTATGCTCATACCTCTGAGCCTCCATAGCAGATTCAAAATGACTATTAAACTCCAATAAAGTTGATCTTGGGTTACAAAACTGATTAAAAAAATGGTTTTCACTTTCACATCTCGACGTTGTACGCATCAGCCCAGAAAAATTCTCATTTTGATAATATGCAGGAATCCAATCTCCTCTGATATTAAAAATTTCACACAACCATGGATGAGTAGTTAAACCAAACTCAGATAGAATTACATCCCATTCTTTTTCAAATTCAGCAGGAGTAATAGATTCTGCCCATACAATAGCAGCCAATCTCTTTTAAAATCTGTAGTGTTACACAAAACTGGTCCTACCTACAAGTATGAGCGCAAAGCAATATCAGATAATATAAAACACAATGACTGAAAAAGGAATAGCAGAATATCAAATGACACAATAAGTAAAAAAGAAAAAGACACAATGAGTAAATTAGAAAAAGACACAATGAGTAAACACTTGATACCTTAGATGTTACTTTGTCCCATATATGCCACATACATAACCTATGCCGGGAAGTTGGTAAAACATCTAGTATAGCCCTCTTCATTGCAGGATCTTGATCACTAACAATAACTTTAGGTGGATTACCAAAAGCTTTGACATAGTTACGCAATAACCACCTATATGAATCTGCAGTTTCAGATCCAAGAAGAGCAGCACCAAGAGTAACATTTGTTGTGGTTATCTATACCAGTGAAAGGTACAAAAACCATATCATATCTATCATATACGACACAATAACTATAATTAGACACAATGAATATATGACACAATGAATCTTATGACACAATGAATCTTATGACACAATGATATATATGACACATTAACACCATGACACAATGATATATATGACACAATGATATATATGACACAATGATATACATGACACAATGAATAATGTAAGTAATAACACAATGGAAAAAAGACACAATGAAAATATGACACAATGAAGAGACTAGAATCATACTTGTTAGATCTATAAGTAGCATCAAATCCAACAACATCACCAAAGATCAAGTAATTATTCTTCATAACATCATCAGCCCAAAATAAACCACCTAATGTTCCATCTTCTTTAACAATATATTCACAAGTAAAATTCGTCAAGTGACCCTTTTTCTTCATAAGAATTTGAACAAGCATATCAGCATCATATTCACCAATATATTTATTTAAATCCCTCTTATAATTCTTGAAATCATTTTTCGTCGCACCGACTTCCGCATAACCACCACACAAAGTTCTCAATATATGAAAAGCTCGAACGAGACCAATATTTATACTAGACAAAGCTTGAATTGCACCTTCTTTTACATGATCAACCTTTCTAGCAGCAGGTAAAAGATGCACATCATCTTGATCAACCAACAAGTGGTTGTGCTCTTCCTTAAAATAATAAACAAAGTACTTACTATTAACTAAACGTAGCTTAAGAATCGCTTCACACCCAACTCTCTTAGATGGTTTACTACGCTTCCACTTACATTTATCGTCCTCATCATTTGAAGAATCAAATACTTTTCCTTTTTAAACCCTTGCTTCGAACAAACAAAATACTTCAAAAGTACTTTACCAGCTTGTAAATATTCTGTATGCTTCCTAGCTTCAAAACCACAAGAAAGAGCATACCTTTGGTAAAATGCAAACGCATGCTCAATAGAAACAAACTCCATTCCTACAACAGGTTTAATTGAACTCTTTGCAAAAGGTATATAAGATACTCTTCCAGAACCTGGGGATACACATTGTTGGCCAACATCTTTGTAATTTTCAGCATCTATATGAATAAAAACAGCATGTCATAAAAACAGCATGTCATAAAAAGACACAATGAATCCCCAATCATGACACAATGAACCTTTACAAAAGACACATTATAAGCATCTTTCATGACACAATGAACCTTCACAAAAGACACATTATAAGCAGCTTTCATGACACAATGAATCCCCAAAACATGACACAATGAACCTTCACAAAGAGATGACACAAAAATAGATTTTGACACAATCATGCTTGGTTGACACAATGAACCTCTAAACCTGACACAATCAGTATAAATAGTATCATATAACTCACCTAACATTAATAAAATATGTTCAACAACAAATTGATAATGTCCAGAGTAATCTAACAGTATAGACACAATGACGATACAAAAGACACAATGATGATACCTATGACACAATGATGATACCTATGACACAATGATGATACCTATGACACAATGATGATGTCAATCAATAACAAAATTCACAGAAAATCATACAGTATAGACAGAACGATGATCAAAATAACAAAATTACGGTGCCAAAATTAACATACTATTTCAATTGCAGTATATAATCGTCCTCATACGTACCAAACTGATCATCTCTCGTCGACATCGCTGAAGTAATTGATGTAAAGCAATCTTCAACGATTGAAATTGAAAATTCGATTGTTTGAATCTTCAACGATTGATCAATTGAAAATTTCAACGATTCGATTGTTTGAATCTTCAACGATAAAGTGAAAAATCTGTTGAAAACCTCAATTGTACAGTGTAATGGTCGACATCGCTGAAGTATTGAAAATTCTGTTAATAAATTACACTTCCTAAAATACCCCTGCTTCTATTTTTAAAAATATGCCACATGTTAATCCCTGATTGCTTCTCACACTTTTTACATAATATTGACTTTGTATTTGAACCCTACACTATTTATAAATAATAATATATGCTTTTTTCCTCCACTTTCTTTTATGATGTAAATTAATTAAATAGGTATTTAAAATAATTTTAATTACTAAAATCACTTTTATATAAACATAAAAATGTGTCATAAGAGATGACAAATCAAAAAGAATCAAATATGAATACCAAGGAACTTTTGTGGCCAAAACATAAAAGTTAGAAATTCCTTGTAGCTAGAAGTTTCAAATTATATAGATAAATAACTAGAGGGGAGACTCGACACTGATTTTGTCTATAATCTTTTACTAGTTTTTTTTTTCAATGTTAACAAATTATATTATATTTATGAAAATAAAAACATTAAGTGATGAAATAGTAAATTAAGTGGTTATTTGGTCGCCTTTAAATTATCATTAAAAGACTATCTGTTAATGGTTCATAATTTCTTAACTATTAAGAGGTAACATTATGGCCGAATGATTAAGATGTACCCTTAAGATGTTAACTCTTAACCATTTAGTATTAATGTTATCTTTTAATCATTAAAAGATAATAAATAGTCTTTTAATGACTATTAAAAACTATCAAAGAACTCCAAGTCTAGTATTTTACTTGGACAATAAACAAAGATTGCAAATATAGATAATATAGGAATAAACCCATATATAACTTTGACTAGAATATAATCCACAATTTACCAAATCAAATTAAGATTCATAAATTAGTACATAACCAACTAAAATCCCAGATTCATAAATTACTACAGAACCAACTAAAATCCCGGTTAGAAGCCTAAAAAACATCGGAGAATGTGACATCACATTACAAAAAGAACTTGATTAGTCTTATGTTTCAAGAACATTTTGATAGTATGATTCTTTAATAATGACAATTTTATTAACTTGTGTATAATACTATTAATAACTTTAATCAACTTATATGGTTTAAAAAACATTAAAAAATTGTTTAAACTTGCATATTATAGGTAAGATGATATATCTAAAGTCCTTACGGGCTACAGGACATATAATGTGTCTCTATATCCTGAAGATTGAAAGATTTATATCATGTAAGTTATAGATGTATACAGTTAATAAAAATATATAAAGCTTATCATACAAAGTGATATTTTTCATACAAATTATACAAAGTAATCATGAAAAATAAATAAATAAACGTTACATGTGAAATTATAACGCAAGTGTTATAATTAATCATGTAGAGATGGAATTATCACGCAGAAATATACCATTGCGTGATAATTCTATCATTACATGATAATTATCACGCTAGTGTAATACATCTTGTGTGCTTATTATTTGTATTTACGTGATAATTTCACTGTAAACTTTGTACGGGAAAGATTAACTTTCCCCAATAAATGTAAACTAAGAGCTTATTTAGAAACAATATATATCTCACTTAAAGCAAAAAAAAAAAGTAAGGAAAACTAAAAAGCAAACCAATCTTTTTGTGATCTATCTCAAATTTTAGCCTCATTAATTATAAATCATAATCTATGTATTATAATAAAAGAAGGTTTTGATTTGCCACTTGGCACAATTATATGACTCATAAATTTTATTTTCCCGCTTCTCTCTCCTAATAAATATCACATTAAAAACAAATGATATCAATTAATTCTTTTCATATTAAAAATACTTTTATATTAAATTAAAAAAGAGATCTTTCTATAAATATAATTTTTAAAAAAATAATTTTTTACAAAATAAGAAACGTTTTCAAAAAATATCAAACTTTTAAAAAACATAATATATTTTAAAACTTGTGGCTTTAAAATAAAATTCCTATGAAATAAAACTAATTAAATTTCAAAGTTATAATAAAGAAATCATTAAAAATGACACTTTTTTAAAAACGGTTTGTTTTGAAATAATTTGTTTAAAAACCAACTTTTTTTGAATAAAAAACAAAAAAAATTAAACAAAAGTTTAAAAAATGATATCGTCTTTTTATCACTCGTATGTAATGTCAATCGTATCTTATATCAATAGATCGTTCTATGATTAATAATTTTTGTTAATAGTTATTTAATATTTTATTATTCAACCCGTGTAATACACGGGGTCTAACCTAGTATTATATATTTTTGACATTTTTTAGAATGACTAATCATACACACATCTATTACTACTTTTAAACTACAGCTATATACAACACCTAAATAATTCAAGATAACTTAGCACCGTAAACCTCAAACACACCCAACCCCCAAATATATTTTTTACATTGTTTAGAACGGCTATAGACCTCTAAAATTAACTCATAAAATTAACCCATTAATTCCACTCTTTATATACAAAACTCGGCATCATGGGCGGACATACATTGAGTTGAGGGGTAGCCTCCGCTACCCCTCAACTTGTTATGGATAGTGTAAATTTTTTTTACGATTAATCAGTTAAAAAAAACATAAAACTTAAAATAAACATAAAACTAATTAGCACTAATAAACCAATCAAACATAAAACCAATCAAACATAAAACTTAAAATAAAAAAACACCATTCATCACCTCATGTCCCCATCGACTCTTCGTCCCTTCTCATAGGTCACAACTAGTCAGCTACTATCCATCCACACTGCCGATCACCCCACGTCCCCACCAACGCCGGTCGTCCAGCCGACCACCGGCGTACAGCAGCCTGCTGCGACAGCCCTTGCCACCGCCCATATGTGAACTTTTGCCAATTCACCGCCCACTTCAAAATAACATTTTTAGTTTTCTTTTTTTTAGTTTTCTTTTATTTGTTACACTATAAAATCAGGGATTTAGGATTTATGTTGTTTGGTTCAATTTCCAATATTTAGGGTTTATGCAATTAGGCATATGAACTAGGGATTTGAAAGATGAATTAGAGATTTGATATTAAAATTAGGTATTTAAATTGTGTTATTTCTAATTGTAATTTGTAATCTTATTGTGTTATTTGTTATAAATTTTGGACTTGAAAGATGAAAACAAGTTTTTATTGTTTTAAAAATTTTCAAGAGTAGGATATTGGTTCTAATAATAATGATGATATTGGGTCAATAACTTCTTCGAGTTTAAATCCTTTGGGTTCAATCCTTCGATCCCAAATGGATTTGATTTAAATGAATATTCCTTCAGACCCCTTTATTGTAAATGTACATTAAAAATTTTTTACGTTACCCCTGAACTTTTCTTATAGATCAGTCACCGCTCGACATGGATCAATTTGACGAAGAAAACATCATGCGACAGTACTAGAAACAAAAACTATTGACATATTATTATAAATATATAGGACAATTGCTATTAATTATTTAATTTAAAAACAATACTTGAATGCTAAAAAAATTGGATGACAAAAAATATAATTTGCTCTATTATATGTAAGACCGACTTAACTCCATGATAATCAAGACAAGTTCCACATTCACATAGTCCCTTAAACAAGGATCTACTTATGACCTCCTGATCATATATGTATTCCTATAAACTTAGTGTGTATATATATTTTATTTAAATTAAATAATATTATAAGAGATTAATTCATTAATTTTAAGTATAATTACCTCCTAATTAAAATAATAAAAACTTACAAAGTAGCTCTAAAATCTCCACCATAAATACACCCAACCCACCCCTTGAACCCCCCTCAAATCAATGTTCATAAACATGTCGAAACATCTGATCATCCTCTCACTCTCCACCACCATCGCCACCGTCTTCACCGGAACCACCGTCTCCGCCGCCACCGTTTACAACGTCAACACACTCGGAGCCAAACCCAACGGCAAAACCGACTCAACCCACGCCTTCATGGCTGCATGGTCACATGCATGTGGCTCGAACCAGCCCGCCACAGTATACATTCCTAAGGGAATGTACATGATGGGCGGGCTGCAGTTCAGTGGCCCGTGCAAGAACCGTGACATCACGATTCGCGTCGATGGAACCCTGGTGGCTCCATCGAACTATTTTGTTATCGCGAAAGCGCGATACTGGCTGCGGTTACAACATGTAAAAGGGGTTAAGATCGTTGGTGGCACCATGGATGCTCAAGGTGCGGGTTTGTGGGCTTGTAAGTCGTCACGTTCGAAAAACTGCCCTGATGGAGCTACGGTATTGGTTTATTATTAGTATATTTTAACAATAACTGTTTTGTTTCATGATCGAGGTTAACATTGTTAAAGAATTAATTGACACATAAATGTTATCATAGTATGTAATTCTTTTTAAATATATTTAGAATACTATGCAGGTGTGTGAATTTTTAACACGAAAAAGTTAGTTGGTTTAAGTCTAATATAAATAGTTTTGGGTTGAATCTTGTGAACACGCTTGATTAAACATGTCATATTGTGTCAACCCAGATATGTATATATACACACACATACGCACGTACACGTTTGTATATTTGGTAAAAGTTAAGGCTAAATAGGATCATGTTCATGTTAATCTATAAATACTCGTAATATATCTAACATATAAGTTTTAATTTGATGTTCCTGTTGTATATGAGTACTATTAAAATTTTGGGTTCATGTCGGGTGTCATCCTGTAACATATCTATTCAGTAACTCTTTTTTCTTCCAAAACGTGTATTTATCTACATTAAATTGGATAGGTATTATAACTCAAAATTCAAAACTTAAAAAACGAAACCTTATAACTACAATGTAGTTGTGTTATATATATATATATAACACTAGCTTTAGTTACCCGTGCACGGAAGGTGGAGAGTTAATTATTAAAATAACATAAAAACATAAAGAAAACTAAATGTATTACATGGGTTGAAAAAATAAAATTGATTAGTTGTTGATCGTTATTTATATAATACTAACTTTAGTAAACTCGTGTATTACGCAAATTTAAAAATAAATTTTAATTATGATGAAAGTTTATGAAGTATAAAATGATATTTTAAAATAAGATATGATTAAAATTACATATGGGTACTAATTATAAGTAATACATTTAATTTTTATTTACAAAAAAATTTGACAATTTTTTCAAACAAAACGTATTAAAATATTATTTTAAAATTTTATTATTATAACTTCTAATTTTAATTATTTTTAGTTTTTAAAGAAGTTTACTTTTTAAAAATATCAATTTTAAGATATTTCGTATTTTTAAAAATGTTTGATGTTTTAGAAAAACTCTTATCTTGTAAAAATTTGTTTTCAAGAAATAACATTAATAAAAAGATATCTTTCTTAATTTATTAAGAAATGTTTTTAAACTTAAAAAGAATTAAAATTATTTAATCTTTAATTTAGGTAATTACTTAAGATGAGAGAGAGGCGAGAAAAACAACTTTGCTGGCCTAGGAATGTGACAAGTGTCCCCCCAAGTTACTCTTTTAGTATTATATATAGATTTGTATTTTTTTAAATTGTAATTTTAAAATATATTAAAATGTAAAAGAACAAGAAATGAATTTTTTTTAATTAACAGGTCGTCTTGTGTCAACTGACGAACACTCGTGTCATGTTTAAGTATATACATCTACCACAAATTATAAGTTCTAGGCATGTTCAGTTTCTTGTCAAATTTTCAAGGCTCATATGAGGGTAGACTCGCCAACGTGTAAATATATCAGTTTATCAACCCTAATTCACATGTATTACTAATTATGCAGACTTTAGCAATTTTCAACTCGAAAGATGTTAAAGTGCAAGGATTCACTTCGGTAACAGCCAAATGTTTCACGTCGTGGTGAACGGTTGCAATAACGTGCAAATGGAGGGGGTGACGGTGGAGGCACCGTGGAACAGTCCAAACACCGATGGCATTCACGTCCAGTTGTCCACCGGAGTCACCATACTCAACTCCAAAATCAGCACCGGCGATGACTGTGTATCCATCGGTCCCGGTGCAACCGATTTATGGATCGAAAATGTCAGTTGCGGACCCGGCCATGGCATCAGGTATCAACAACTTCATCAAACTAGAGTTTAGTTTGTAACAAAATAATAACTTTATTGTTTGAACACATTACTAGAAAACTGGACTTAAATATTTTGTGTATATTTTTCCTAGGCATTTTACCTTTATCTGCATTTTGTCACAAATATTAAGGTTTTATGTGGGTAGGAATTATATTGGAATTTCTGACACAATTTTTGTTATCAGAATAAATAAAAATTGACTACTATACTTTTCTAGTAGTGACATTCAAATGTATGTTTACAGCATTGGAAGTTTGGGTAGGGATTTAAACGAACAAGGTGTACGGAACGTGACGGTGAAAAGGGTTAACTTTAAGAACGCCGATAACGGTTTAAGGATCAAGTCATGGGCACGACCGAGCAACGGGTTCGTACATGGTGTTTTGTTCCAGAACATCGACATGACCAACGTCAAGAACCCGATTGTCATCGACCAAAATTATTGTCCTAGTCATAAAAATTGTCCCCATCAGGTTCGTTTTTCATCCTTTATGCTTCATGTTAATGTACTTTTAATTTTAAAAAAAGAACCAAATGTACATATAAAAACTTATTTTTTTTCAAAATAAACATTGATTGGTGCCAATATTCCGGAAACGTGGAGAGATATTTGTGCGAAAACACACTCCATATAACAGGTGGAGTGTCATGTTTTCGCTCAGGTAGTACATATTCACTCTCTGAAATTTGAATAGTCATATTTATTTTGACAAACTTAATATCTTATATGTTTATTTTGATAATTTTCCCTATAAAGTAATTTTTTCACAACAACAGGTTTCCGGCGTGAAAATAAGCAACGTGAAGTATCAAGACATCCATGGGACATCAGCGACGAAAGTGGCAGTGAGGTTTGATTGCAGCAAAAAGTATCCATGTCGCGGTATCGTGATGCAAGATGTGAATTGAGCTTCAAGAATGAGGTTCCAGCGTCAGCGTATTGCGCTAACGCTGGAGGAAAAACATCCGGCGTGATGAAACCACAAGTTGTTTTTAGAGTGAGTGAGTTGCCGTAGTTGCGAGAGCCCGTGGCCGGAAAAATGTATCTGATCGCCTGGCTTTGCATTTGAGATTTTGATTATTTAGTGGTAGTTTTTATGGGAGGTGATTATTGTCTCATTGGGATTTTTGTATATTCTTTAGTTAATTGTTTGAGTTAATTATAGGGATGGTATATGTTGAAAATTCATATTGTGTTACGATCCTTAACTTTTGAAATCATAACACACGCTATATTTTGAGTGGATGGTATATTATGTTTTATCGTTAGCTTTAGGGGTTGTTTGTCAATTTCTGAATAATTAAATGCTGGACCAATAAGAGGTCTGAACCATTAAGTGTTGAACTATTAAGAAGTCTGAACCATTAAGAGCTAGTATATCGCTTAACTATTCAAAGACAAATGTCTGACCAATTCAGATAAGAGGTCTTAACCATTCAGACTTTGTATAATGCTTAACCATTCAGAAGCAAATGTCTGAACCATTCAGACATTTGCTCGCGAAACAAACAGTCTGAACCATTCAAACATCTGAACCATTAAGATGTTGAAACAAACAACCTTTTAGTTTAAACTTTAAACTCACGAGTCTAACTAGTGTTACTTTTAAAGTTCATACTCGTTATCAAATGAGTACAAATATAATTTTGAGATTGACTCAATTCAACTTTGAATTAATTTATTCATGTAATTTACATGCAAGACAAACCAAAAATTAAAGAACCATATAAGGGAAAAACATGAAATAAATATATAATGTGAGGTCTATTTATGCATATGTACCAGGTCATGTGAACCTTAATATCGATCATCATCACTAACAAACACGATCAAGTATGTTAATAGATCACGCGTACCAATTCCAAACACAATACGTATACATACATACGTTAGAACAACTTGCTCGTTATAAACATTGACAACACTGTATTGATGCACTTACATATTATGTGTAACACTCATATTTTGTCGTATTGATGAGATCCTTTGCTTGTTTACATAGCTTATAAATCTATAACACACTTAATACCCTCTTGCATTGTTAAAAACACATCATGTGATGTTTACTAAATTGCCATCGTGCTGATCTTAGCCCTATTTTGTAGGGATGAACAACATTTATACGAGAATCGTCACGTGTGTATATAAAAACAGCCATAACAATTCACATAAATTCCTAAGTCCTACTACCACCACCAACATTGACTCTTGTTTTGGTTTTATTATTCCATCTTTCAACAATTCAAATAAAACAATGAGACTATACGTGGGTTCAACCATTTTCTCACCAAACGATAACAAATTAACAATTAGTTAAAACGAACATTTTTATTATTTCATCCGATTTGTAACGACTTTGATAATCACCAAATTTATGTAATGTTCTCGAGTTTAATTAAAAAAAATAAAGTTAAAGAGAGAAAAAAGGGGGAGATAAACATATAATATAGTTTCATGTTTAAGATTTCTAGAAAGAGATCGTAATTAGAATTGGGGACGTACGTGATATGCTTTGAGAAAATATATGATTATGGAGGCTAATATATCTTTTTGCGTCAAGTAAAATAATAAATTCAGCAAATGATAAAACCTTTCATTTGTATTTAATTTTTTTATTTTCAAATCCTCTATTTTGATAGAAAAGTTAAGAGAAAATAGTATTACAAATCTCTTATTTCTCTTCTTTTTGCTTTCTTATATAAAACCCAAAAATATAAATCTTTAAACAAAACTTAAGAACACAAGTAAAAATAACAATACGTATGAAATTCATATGGAAGAAACATAAATTTAACTAGAATGTTGTTAAAAGTATTTCATTCTCACACAATTAGTGGGGCCCCCTATATATGTCAAGATGTATAAGAAAAAAAGTGTATCATGTAGCTCCCCTTCAAATGATTAATAATCCAAGTTTTATAATAAATAAAGTATAAATTCACAAATATGATTATAAAACTATCTTAAGTTTTTGAGTTAATTACATGAAAGATACCCGTGGTTAGGTATTTTATTTTCGGTTATCAGGTTTGAAAAAGCTACAAAGTCGGTCTACATATTTGGCAAAACGTAACACCATAAGGTCCCCGTTAATCCGTTATGGATGAGAGTTAACTTTTCTGTTCACTTTTTTAAAAAAATGACCATTTACCCCTATAATATTATAAATATATAATAAAATAATGTATTTGAGAGAGTCAGAGAACCCAAACCCCACCTCATCTTCAACCCTAAAGTCAACGGCCTCTTTCATCGCCGCCCTCACCACCGTAACTCACCACAACCTTCGGTGGGGAAGTTCCGCCAACGCCTGTCACCGCATGGATATGTTAGCATCAATTGAAGCTTTATGCGTAACCGTTTGACATCGACGATGGGGCCAGTGGTGGTACGACGTCAGAATTAAGTATTCCAGCATCAGCAACGTTACAAATCAAACCGTGGTAGGTACGTGGATTGAGTGGGAGATCTACTGATTTATAGGTTTGTTTGATTTGTGTAATACCCCAAACCTTAATATACTGTTGTACATACGCGAAATATGAAAAAATTTTCATATTTCGCGCATGTACAACATTATATTAAGGTTTGGGGTATACAATTTGGATGCAAAGTTCTTGTCTTTGTAAGAAAATCTGTGATATTTTTAGGATAACGGGGGAGACGACAATGGTGATGCGGTTGTGGTTAGGTGGTGTTGCGGCGGTGGGTTAGGGGTTCTGCGATGGTGGTCAGGGCGATGGTAGTCTGGTGGTGCCGACAACGGGTGATGGTCGAAGATAGAGATGAGGGGATGGTTGGGGTTAGTGGTAGTAGTGGGCCCACCATGGTTTTTTTATTTAATTCTTTGTTTATTCTTAAATGAGGGGTAATTTAGTTATTTTATAAAAACTTAACATAAAAAGATAACACTCATCTATGACGAGGATCTTTAGTGTAACGTTTTGTCAAAACGTGAACCGACCTTTAGTTCTTCAAATTAAAGACCGAAAGAAAAACATGACTAACAAGAGAGAACTTTCATGTAATTAACTCTAAGTTTTTAGTATTATTTTTTCATTGTATTATCTTTTATATTTGCAGGCACCATCCACCCATTATCTTGTTTCTGGATGATCATTGCAAACTTTTGTTCAATTATAATGTTTTTTCTATTTGTTTTTTTTTCTATTTGTAAATGATGGCTGCTACCAATAATCATATGCAAGTGGATCCACATTAAGATTCCATCATTTTCTCCGTCCATTCTTCGATGTTTATTTTAATGGTGGCTATTCTCCTTTATATGCCTAACTCATAAGAATTCTCTAGAATCAACAATTAGCAGTGACATAATATTTTTTAACCCGCTCTTCAGCGGGATACACTGGGTATTTTGTTTGTTTATAATATTTTTAACCGGTGTCGGTTTTTTTTTTTTTCTATTTTTTATTTTTTTTCCTAACTTGATATTTGAAATTTCTGTTTGGGTAGGATATCTTTACTAAAAATAAAATTAAATCTAGACACTGTTATAATTCTAGACAATCTAATAATTAATTTTCTCGCTTCTTCTCATCTTAATTATAAACGCTATAATAGCTATTTATTAATCAATAACTATCCATAATTAAAATTTTAAATATATTAACTTTAAATTTTCAAATGTGTAATACATGGGTTTATTCAATCCATATAATACATAATATTTAATACATAATTTTTTATATCATAAACCATGTAACAGTAAATTTATTTAACCCGTATATCACACGGGATTGTAACTAGTGATTAAATATAATAATGATAATTAAATCGTTGGAACGGTAAAAGTAAGAGCTAAGTTTAGATTTCTGCATTCAACTGATTATAGTTAGAAAAAAAATGAATCATCTTTGATAACTATTTGGAAAAGAACAACCAAGATGAAGGGCGTAACTGGGTGCTGTGGTAAGAGCTCCCGCATTTTCGGAGGGTCCAGGGAGGGTCGTCCCATTAAAGGAAGATGTACGCGGTCTTTCCCCACATTTGTGGGGAGGGGTCGTTTTCACGGATCGAACCTGAGACATTCGGTCCCTTAGGAAAAGAACAACCAAGATACTTAACCGAATTGGATAATCATTTTGCATATTTTAAATGTAATATGTATAACTTATATTTCTAAGATAAATCTAAAAAAAACTCAAGAGTCGACATTGAAAAATCTCACGGGTCGATTAAAGAATATTTATAAAAATATTATATTACTTAGTCCAAACGTTTTTATCCTTTGTTTCAAGTTTAAATATATCAATTTTAATAGATATTATTTTATTTTATTTTAATTTCAGTCTAAAGTTTTTATCAAGTAAAACAACTGATCATACTTTTAATTTTAAATTAATATTTTTAATTTTTGACAAATATTATTTTAATAGTCCAAACTATTATCTATGACCGATGATATAATGATTATAATCCATAAAATTAGGCCAGTAATAATCTCAACTTTCACTTTATTAACGATGGTAATCCCAATAGTATAATAGTATAATTATTATACATTCATACTCAATTTGTATACATATTATGCTCGATTTAACTTGTATGTTTTTTCATTTCCATCATAATCATTATTGTGAATGAAAACGAATGCAAATCAAACGTAAATATTAACAATTATGTTAATGAGACTGTTATTGATAACAAAAAGTAAAGTGAGATTATTATCGGTTATTATCGACCAATAAATAATAGTTGGATAATTAAAATCAAATTTGATTTATTTTTTTTAAAATAAGAAATTATACCAAATTTAACTCTAAAAATTAAATCTAATGTTGGCATTCATCAAAAGTCTTTCCTCTTGCAGTCCTCTTGATCCCATTTCACTCTTTCATCAAGAGTCTAGGGATTTCTACATATTGGGACGTAGGAATCTAGGTTTCTAAGTGTATTGATCACTAATTCATTCAAAAGATTTGATATTTGGATCATGGGTCTTGATTGATTTGCAGTCTCTTAATCTTTTGCTCACTAATTTGTCAAAAGATTCTATCTTTGATTCTGGGGTTAAAAGAATCTTGGATTTTGCACATTGGAAACACTCAAAATCTGATGTTTTTTAGTGTCTTGATGTCCTATTCCACAAAAGATTCAAACTTTGATTCTGGGTGTTAATCCATTTGCAGTTTTCTTGATTCTTGACCCCTTTTCACTTTCCATCAAGAATATAAGGCTTTCTGCACTCTGGAACATGAAAAGGTGTGGTTTTTCAAAGTGTTTTCACTGGTAATCCATCAAAAGATTCATTAGACAGTCTCTGCACACAGTGTATGGTTAATACTGTCTGTACACAAAGAGGAAGCTAAGTTAAACACGGGATATTATCAGTTTTTTTTTGGGGTATTAACAGTTATGGAAAAAACAGATTAGTTTTCGGGGGGAAAGATGGAAAAACAGCAGAGTTTTCGTGTTTCGGCCATGGAGAAACAGAAGAGTTTCAGATCAGCTATGGTGAGACAGATGAGCTTTGGTGTTGACAGAAGAAAAAACTAAGGATTCACCGGGGAAAACGAGGGGATTCAATGCTTCATTTGGCTTGTAGAGGAGGAAATCTAACGAAAGTCATCGAAAACCTTCAAAATCTTGGAATTGATGCACTATCTAAACAGAATCAAGAAGGGGAAAATCTCTTTTGTTGCTGCAGGAGATGGGCATTCTCATGTTGTAGCTCAGCTGTTGAAAACATATTGATCTTCATACTGCCTCCATTGCTGCCAATAATGGTTATGATCCTTTCATATTGCTGCCAAACAGGGACTATAGGTATGCTTTACCCTTGTTTATAGTTGAAAATTAGTTCTTAGCTTGCAAAGTTCCCATTTGCATTATAAAACTACACAAATAAAAACAATGTCACAGTAGTATCATGCTCATAAAAGTAGCATCTGGGAGGGTGAGATGAGGGGGGACCTTACGTCTATTCTAGAACATAAAATAGGTTGCTCTACTGAAACCCCAGCTAATTAAAACCATTTGAAATCGATAATGTGATATTGAATACTTAGAATGCTTAGGGATATTGGAATAATCAAAAGTTGTAATAAATGCCCGAGTATTGGCAAATTTTGATTATTCAAGAAATTAACGATGAAAGGATCAAAAGGGCATTTGCGCGAAATTTGTGATGAGATAAATTATTTTTCCTAAAATAACCTATTTTAGTCACAACTGTTTTTGACATAAAATAATGGAATTAAAACTGTATTGTTAGGAGGATTGAAGAAGAAACTAGAGAAAGAAGAAATTCCACAATCCAAAATGATTTCATTATTCACTTAACGGTATTTAACAACCAATTAACAACCATTGCAACTAACTCGAACATTACAAAAACCCACTCTCAACAATACAATTTGACACATATGACCTTCTAGTAATTTGACTCTAACAATACTTCCCTCCCAAAAAACGATCTTGACCTCAAGAATCAACCGTTTTAAAAAAAACGGGAAAACGAAGTTGCAATTCCATCGATGATTCCCAAGTAGCTTCGGAGATGGAAGGGAGACCATGCCAATGAACCAACACCTGAGCCTCAGCCTTAGAACCTTTCTTCACATCTGACGGTCAATAATCGAACGTGGTTGTAGATG
This sequence comes from Flaveria linearis, assembly GCA_024085815.1. Classification (NCBI taxonomy): domain Eukaryota; kingdom Viridiplantae; phylum Streptophyta; class Magnoliopsida; order Asterales; family Asteraceae; genus Flaveria; species Flaveria linearis. The sequence goes on from JABSNV010000649.1 coordinate 116,360, forward strand.
GAAACGAGGAACCGTGGGTGTAAGGGTTTAAAACAGGGGCATGTGACCCTGAGCAGCTTTAAGCAATGAGACATGAAAGTGTGATGGATTTGTGCTTCTGGAGGCAAATCCAAACGATAGGCAGTGCGGCCTACCTTAGCCACCACCAAGAAAGGTCCATAAAAGCGAGGAGCCAATTTATTATGACGATGCAGTTTGAGGGGAAGTTTGAAAATATGGATGGGAGTTAACGTAGACCCAATCCAAACTGAAATTCTCTATCCGAGCGATGTTTATCAGCAAAGTGTTTCATAGAGTGCTGAGCTTGTTGTAAGTGAGTCTTTAGTTGGTGCACTAAAGCTTCACGATCACGGAAAGAGATCATCAACTGCGACCACCTTGGAGTCATCAGGAATGTAGGGGATGTGAAGGGGAGGCTATACCCATATAAAGCTTCAAAAGGAGTCATCTTGATGGCTGAATGATAAGTGGTATTATACCACCATTCAGCTAAAGAAAACCCATTTCACCCATGAAGAGGAGGCGTGTCATAACCATACAACGGAGATAAGATTCAAGGCAACCTGTTAAGAACCTCGGTCTGGCCATCCGATTGGGGATGGTACGCTGTAGACAATGCCAAAGAGACTCCTTGTAATCGCATAAACTCTTGCCAAAAAACAACTTAGGAAGAGTGGATCCGATCTGAGACAATTGTGTTGGGCAGCCATGCAATTTGAAGATATGATCTAAGAAAAGTGGGCCAATTGAGCTGCCGTGAAAGGATGAGCTAACACTAAAAAGTGAGCATACTTGGTCAGCCTATCGACAATGACCCAAATGGTGTCTTTACCTGAACTGTGGTAGACCAGAGATAAAGTCCTGGATATGTCAGTGAAAATAGCCTGCGGAACAGGTAAAGGGTTGAGTAACCCGGTTGAGCAATCGCTTCATATTTCGCCCGTTGACAAGTGGCAAATGACTTAACAAAATTGCGAACCATCCTTTGTGCAACCTTTCCAATAAAAAAGTTGCTTGAGTCTATGCAAGGTGGGCTTGAAACCAGAATGACCTCCCATAGCCGAAGCATGACTTAAATGCATTAAGTCAGTCTTCAAGTGGGAATTATTGCCAATCAATAATTTGCCCTTTCCTCCCAGACACTTACCATCCCATGTAATGTTTTTAAAAACTTTCCCGCACCAATTTAGGAGATGAGGTCCCGTATGGTAATATCATCAAGCCACACTTTCTGTATTCGATCCCAAAGTAAAGGATCAATGTAGAAAGGGTCAGGCAAAAAATTGATACACCCCTGAACACGAGATTAAGCATCAGCTACAAGGTTCTCACTGCCTTTTTTATATTGTATCTCATAATCAGATCCCATAAATTTGGAAAACCAAGTCTGTTGTATGGAGGTTAACACTCGTTGATCCAAACAAGTGTTTTGGCTCTTGGTCAGTGCGAATAATGAAATAATGACGAAGAAACCAATAATGATGCCAATGACGAACAGACATGATAATAGCCAAAGGCTCTTCTCATATACTGAGTAAGCAAGTGACGAATAGAGAGAGCTTTACTAAGGAAGGCTAGAGGATGACCATCCTGCATCAGGACTGCTCCAATACCTTAGCCGAAGCATCAGTTTCCAACACAAAGGGCTTGGAAAGTATAGGCAAAGCTAATACCGGCGGAGTACTTAATGCAGCCTTAAGGCTCTCAAAGGCAGATGGGCAGTGGCTGACCACTGAAAGGCATTCTCTTAAGCAGCTCAGTCAGTGGTTTAGCAATCATGCCAAAACCTCTAATGAAACGCCAATAGCCTGCAAGGCCGAGGAATCCTCTAAGTTGTTTGACATTAGTTGGTTGAGGCCATTGTTGAATTGCCATGATCTTCATGGGGTCAGTGGCAACTCCATCTTGGATATGATATGGCCCAAATACTCCACTGATGATCCCCCAAAAACACACTTAGAACGTTTAGCTTTGAGGGAATTAGAACGCATCAACTCCAAGACTTCCTGAAGGTCTTGAATATGAGCATGTAAGGTGGAACTGTACACAAGAATATCATCGAAGAACACTAAAGCACAGCGTCTCAAGACTGGCTTAAAAGTAGAATTCATTAGAGCTTGAAATGTAGCCGGGGCGTTTGTGAGACCAAATGGAAGAACAAGGAACTCATAATGGCCTTGGTGGGTACGGAAGGCTGTTTTGTGAATATCATCCTCATGCATACGGATTTGATGATATCCGGACCTAAGTCCAATTTAGAGAATATTGATGCACCTCCCAGCTCATCCAACAGTTCTTCGATCAAGGGAATAGGAAAACGATTTTTGACTGTGGCTTCATTAATCCGCGATAATCAATACACAATCGCCATGAGCCGTCTTTCTTTTTGACTAAGACAACCGGGAAGCAAAGGCACTCTTGCTTCCCCGTATGACCCCAGCATCCAATAGTTCTTGGGTCATCTTTTCAATTACATCCTTTTGAATGCCACAGTATCGATATGGTTTTTGATTTAATGAAATGGATTCATCTTTCAGTAAGATACGATGATCACAATCTCTTTGTGGAGGAAGTTCGGTTGGAACTTGGAAAATATCATCATAAGTATCCAATAGGGTGTTAAAGAAGGATCAGTCACCTGTCCTTGTACTTTAGTAGAGTGTTGAAATTGATTAGAGTCTTGAACTCTCATACTAAACATTTGAACTTGGGAAATAGAAGCCGCTTTAGTAAGATATGAATTCATTCTTTCCAAAGAACAAAATTGTACATCTTTAGCTTCAGCTCCTTTCAATTCAAATACTCTATCTCCCACTGAAAACCGCATAGTCACAACTTAAAATTCCATGTGATATCATTGAGAGTTTGTAGCCATTGAATTCCCAAAACAATATCATAATTGCTTAATGGAATTATAAGCATATTCGCCCTAAACCAAGTGCCTTGCATAAGCCATTGGAAGTTGGAACACATCTTCACACAAGACATCTTATTGCCATCTGCAAGGTAACTTTCATATCCTCAATAATCTTAATGCCACAATGTAACTTTGCAGCTAATTGTTCATTAAGAAAATTATGTGTTGATCCGGAATCAATTAGGATATGCAATGGTTGGTGCCAATAAAAACAATGATACGCATAGTAGAGAAAGAAGGGACACCAGTCAATGCATTCAATGAAATGAAAGGATCGGGGACTGGTTCGTTTGTGAAGGTTCTGGATGGGTAACATCTTCTACTGCGGAACATCCTTCATCATCAACCACCTCAAACAAATATAATTGTTTTGAAGCACATTTGTGTCCGGGAGTGAATTTCTCAGGACACCAAAAACATTCTCCTCTTGAACGCTTCTCATCGAATTTTTTACTAGTTAGCCGCTTGTTATGGTTGATAGGTTTTTGAGATGTTGTAGGTGTGGGTAAAAAAGAAGGTTTGGAAGTATTTGGTAAAGAGTAGGTTGGTGAGAAAAGGTTTGGAAGTAGTGGTGGTTTTAGTAGTATTCTAGAAAACTGGTTTAACAGGAGGATTCAAATTTTTGAGGTGTTGATCTTGCATTTTCGCGTAGACATAAGCATCATATAAGGTTTTAGGCTTAAACATGCGAACAGGTCCAATCAACTCCTTACTAAGACCTTGTACAAACAAACTAACAGTATATCTTCTTCAAAGAGTTACCTTGTTCAGTAATGCATCAAAGGCATCACAATACTCCTCTAATGTACCAGTCTGAGTTAAAGCCTTCAGTGCCCCCATAGCATCTTCAACCATAGTGCGAGCAAAACAAGCCGTGATTGATCGGCTATAGTCATCCCATTTGATTTCAGACATCGGTACATTCTTCGATTGCACAAATCCTTGGTGCCATTGCTGCGCACGACCTTCTATATGCGGCGGCTACATTCTAACCTTCAAATTCTCCGGAGTTTCATCGATGGAGAAAAAATGTGTACATCGATACATCCAGCCTTCAACATCATCACCATTAAACTTCGGAAACTCAATTTTTGTAAAACGATTGTTGTTCTTGTTACTCCGATTCTCAATTGCTGAATCAGTGTATCCATCATCACGCAATTCACTCCTGCGATTGTTATCTGAATGGCTTCTATTAACTTCGCCTTGATTCAAATTCTGTAAGGATCGAATCACACCTTCTAAAGAAGCTTTCAATCCGATCATTTCTTCACTATTCTTCTCCATCATCGTTGCGTTTCGAACAGCTGCTGTTCGTAATTCTTCAAACGCCTTTTCGCTCTTCTCTGCCGCTGATTCTAGTCTCAACAGCGATTTTCGTGCTCCTTGATCGTCTTCTCGATATCTTGGTTGCGAGTGGTCGCCATCTTGTCGCCGGAGTAGTTACGGTGGTCACCGGAGTGCCGGTGGAGCTCAAGTCCGAGGACCGAAGAGCTCTGATACCACTGTTAGGAGGATTGAAGAAGAAACTAGAGAAAGAAGAAATTCCACAATCCAAACTGATTTCATTATTCACTTAACGGTATTTAACAACCAATTAACAAACATTGCAACTAACTCGAACAATTACAAAAAATACCCCCTCAACAATACAATTTGACACATATGACCCTTCTAGTAATTTTGACTCCTAACATGTATGTTTTGACCCGAACCTATTTTGACCGAAAGGACCCGTTTGCTAGGCTTAGGCTATAATGAAACTGATTATCAAACGATAAATAATCAGATAATTTATTAGATACAAATCCAAACACCTCTAAATGTGTGTTTATGCAAATATTTAGTCTAATTTTCTTTATCTTGATTTTACATCTGTCATCTTCCTTCTAACAAATTTATTTTATGTCCGTCTGCAACCAAGAAACCCAAGAACTTGGGGGGGGGGGGGGTGGGAGGGTTAATTTGATCAATTTAACGTTTTCAAGTTTATCACATCTTGCATTAGTGCTTTTAACTTATTCGATCGTTGATCTTGCAGATGTTTTGAGGGAACTTCTGAATTCTTTCCCGAATCTGGTTATGACCACAGATTCTTCCAACTCAACTGCTTTACATACAGCAGCAGCTCAGGGTCACATTGATGTGGTCAACCTGCTTCTTGATGCTGATTCAAATCTTGCGAAAATAGCCAAAAACAACGGTAAAACAGTGCTTCATACTGCAGCAAGAATGGGTCATTGGAAGTTGCAAAAGCTGTATTGAATAAGGATCCAAGTATTGGTTTCAGGATTGATAAGAAAGGCCAAACTGCTCTGCATATGGCGGTTAAGGGCCAAAATATGGATATGGTGGTTGAATTGATTAAACCGATCCATCTGTTTTGAGTCTTGAAGATAATAAAGGGAATACAGCTCTTCATATTGCAACGAAAAAGAGCCGTACTAAGGTTATATCTTCACCCTTGCAGCTTGCTTATCTACACACTGCAGGCAGAGGTGGCATGATGGGCGGGTTGATTAAAGGGTCAAAACAGGCTGGGTTGAATCAAGTTTTTTTAGTACATGTCGTGACTGGTCGGATTGGATCGGATGGACTGGTATTATTACAGTAATAGTCTAAATCTTTGAAAAAAAAGTATTTTAGGAGGTTTTGGGCATTTTGCAAACAGTAACCCTTTTAGCTGATTTTTTGACTTCACCCATTTGACCCGTTTGAGATAAACATGTCCGAATCGACTTGTGCATCATTAAATGCGTAGAAATTGACACCTCTAATTGTAGGGTTTACATGAAATACACAAAGTTGTATGTTATTAATAATATATAATATATTGTTCTTGACTTCTTGTAACTGTCAGATTGTGAAATGCCTGCTGTCATTTGAGGACATTAACATCAATGCTGTCAACAAAGCTGGAGAGACGCTCTCGACATTGCAGAAAGCTTGAAAAATACAGAAATGATTGATATCTTAAAAGAAGCAGGGGCTGCTCACTCTAAAGACTTTGGAAAAACGCCTAGTGCAGCTAAGCAACTCAAGCAAACAGTCAGTGACATCAAACATGACGTTGAATCTCAAATCAAGCAGACCCGTCAAACGGGATTCAGGGTTCGCAAGATTGCAAAAAAGGTGAAAAGCTCCACATCAATGGGCTCAACAATGCCATAAACTCAGCCACGGTCGTTGCGGGTTCTTATAGCCACAGTGGCTTTTGCAGCCATTTTCACTGTACCGGGCCAATATGTTGAGAAGAAAACAGAAGGTTTTAGCCTTGGGCAGGCAAATATAGCCAAGAATGCTGCGTTTATTTTGTTCTTTTTGTTTGACAGTTTAGCCCTTTTCATCTCGTTGGCGGTTGTGGTGGTTCAGACATCTATTGTGGTGATGAAGAGAAGGCTAAGAGACAACTTGTGTTTGTGATTAATAAACTTATGTGGTTGGCATGTCTTTTTATATCGATCGCCTTTATTTCTCTGACTTATGTGGTTGTGGGAAGTCATGAAAGGTGGCTTGCCATTTATGCCACTGTGATTGGTGCTACAATTATGTTGACTACAATCGGGTCAATGTGCTATTGTGTTATAAGGCATCGGATGGAGGAAACTAAGTTGAGGAACATAGACGTGCTGAGACTCATTCGCATTCTTTTTCAATGTCAATGGCTTCTGATTCTGAGATTTACAGTGAGAGATACAAGAGAGTGTATGCTGTCTAAAAGAAATTGACTTCGGGAGTATTTATGGAATTATGAGTTCAATCGGTAGGTGGATCGACACGGTTTTCCTGGCTTGCTCAAACCGGGACTTAAACACAAACAAGGTCCAGAGGTCAGAAGAATAGTATATCAGTTGTCCTTCCTGTGAGTTTGTACAACTTTCTCTGTAATAAATTCTAATCATAAGACAAACAGCTATGTTTGTATATAATTAATAATACATTTCAATGAAGAAAAGTTGTGTTCTTTGCTTTCACTTTTGATAAGTTATTCGTATGTCATAATCGACCAACGATGAAATTACAGGTGGCAAACTGTTCAGGGTAGGTAGGCAAGGTAACGGGTCAAAACAGGTCTAACATGGTTTTTTTAATTAATTACTGTTGGTTTAATTCTTTGTATTAGTGTAGTATTAAGTTTAGAATTGTTATGAAGTTTTAGTATAGTGCAAGGACTAAAGTTGTAAATAGTTAGTTAGTTAATTCTAACTGCTATAAAATAGGTGTGTGTATTGTGTAATCAGTATCACTTTTCAAATAAAATCCAAGGATCATTCTGATCGTTATGTTCAATTTCTGTCATTGGTATTAGAGCACGAATAGGCTCTCGATCCGTTGCTGCTTCCCTTCGATTCCAATTGTGAAGGAAACCCCTGTCCTCGATCGCGACTACTGTTCCCCGAGTGCGACTGAGCGCAAATCGATCAATTGGATCGACCCAATTGCACACTATCTCCACCAAAAATCAAGTTCTTGATTCAATTCGATGGCAAATCAAGATAGACAACGGGTGCAGAGAGACTCCAGCGACCCCAATTGCGTTCAAGATCCCGGTTCTAACTCCGACGACCTACACTTCTTGGGCGATCAAGATGGAGGCATTCATGGATGCCCAGGGAATCTGGGATGCCATTGAACCTCCCACCGAAGCTGCGGTGGATGTCAAGTTGGGAAAGAAGGCAAAGGCCTTTATATTCCAAGCCCTGCCTGAGGATGTTCTCATGCAGGTGGCCGCATTCAAGTCGGCAAAAGACATCTGGGATGCCTGAAGAAGCGGTATGTAGGCGAAGAAAGAGTTAAACAAGCCAGAGTTCAAACTCTTGATCATGAGTTTGAACTGCTGCGCATGGGAGAGAATGAATCTGTTGATGAATCGCGGGAAAGATGGGTGAGCTGGTGTCTAGATATAGAGCTTTGGGGACGACTGTGCCATCCTCCAAACAAGTTAGTCGATTCTTAAAAGCTGCACCTGATAGATTCTTGCCAATTGTAGCTGCTATAGAGCAGTTTTCAGATTTGGATACGATGTCCTTTGAAGAGTTAGTTGGAAGACTAAAGGCATATGAAGAGAGGGTGAAACCAGTCACCCATGGAAAGAATTCAGCTGGGCAGTTGCTCTTGACCAAAAGTGAGTGGCAAGAGAGGTCAAGAACTGAGGCAAAACAAGAGTCCAATGATCAGTCGGCACTGGGACACAAGAGGGAAAGGAAGAGGAAAGGGAGGTTCACAAAGAACCGGGGAGGAAAACCCAACCAAGAATCAAGCAACAAAGACAGCAACAACAATAAGAAAGACAAGAAGTCATTAAGGTGCTATAATTGTGATAAGTTGGGCCATTCTCAAAAGTGCAGAGCACCAAGAAGAGTAGATCAGGAAGCCAATTTGACTCAATCTCAAGAGGACCATGAGTCCACACTTCTGATGGCAGAGGTGACTGTGGATTTGGGCCTACTACAGGAACAGGGTGTGTTCCCTAAACCCTGCCACAGGAAGAGGATGCTTCTCATGGTACCTGGATAATGGTGCCAGCACCCACATGACTGCACAAGACTCCTATTCTCTGAATTAGATGAGGCCAT